>UELX01000100.1:0-135824 GCA_900480035.1 Eupelmus urozonus | reverse complement strand
GTGTACGGTATTACACGCGAGGTAAATGCGGCATGAGAATCCTCGCTGAATTGAACGCGACTAATTTTTTTTTTTTTTTTCAGAGAGAATTCGTAATTCAGAGGATTGTGATGGATTGATTTTGCAGAATCCGCGTGATGTTTCGAATTCCGGTTTGGAGAATTGAATTTTTAGATTAAAGGTGAAATTTATACGAGTGGAAATTCGGGAGAAAGATGGCGTGGATAGTTAAACTTGTGCATTTAAAGTAGATAATTCATGAGGATTTAAGAAAAAATTTAATAAACTTTTAAGTTAGATGAGTAAACGGATTACTCGGCTTTTTTAGATGAAGATATTCTGTAAAAGTTGTACTCTTTAAGGTTTAAAATATACTCTTTTTCTTTATTTTAAGAGAATTATTAATTAGACTACTTTAAACTGACTTTTATAATTCTTTACTTAAAAAGTGCGAATATAGTTCGTTTTAAAAACTTTTCTGAAATTCATCTACTCGTTAACTTTTATGACTTATTCTGGACGTTAAATGTTAAATATAATTCTAACTTATTGAAAATAAGTGCAGCTATGATTTTGAAGCCTTATCTCACAAGATAATTTAATTTTTAAATATTCTATTTTCAGTTTAGTAGACGATAAAAAAATCAATAATTTTATTCTGTTAAATTGATATATATTTACAGAATCAAAAAATATTCTGTCTTATGAAACTTTATATTGAATAATATCCGAATAAACTTTATGAATGCATCTAACGAATAACAAACTGCAATAGTAATCACTGCAGCTGCTGAAAAAATATGTTAAATTAACAATCACATCAAGATGAAAACTCTCTAGCATCGTAATCATCGATTTCCCAATACAAATATACAAGTATTACATATCGTTAACAAACTCACCTGCAGGCCTCCCGCTCTCCCAGCCGGACTGTTCGGCAAAACATTCTTGATGAAGATCCCAGATACGTTCTGCGATTTGCTGGAGCCGCTGTCTTGCAAGTCGACCTGCAAGATATCATCGGCGTGTTCATCATTTTCCTCGGCGCGCAGCGCCGATAGCCGGATATATGCAATGCTTTTCATTTATGAAATGCAGAAGCCTTGAAAAATACGAGAGGCCGCTGTTTCGCCGAGCGAGATTCAATTTTCCTTTCGGAAATTCAAGCGTTCTCTGCCGATTTGATTTTCGTTCGCTCGCAGATAAAACATCGCGCGCGAGTCTAGTAAAATCGAAAAGAAAAAGTCGAGCTGCGTTTGACGTTTCTGCATTACGCGACTCGACGAGATTTTTATCTAATTGAATTTTTCAATTTATTCGAGTTGATTAATGTGACCGCTCGGATTTACTATGCGATTGTACGATTGTATTATATGGTTAAAGCACGACTGCATCGAAATATCCAATTAAGCATACGTAATTTCGCAATATATATATAATTTATCACTCGTATTCCATCAAACATCAATTTCAACAGACCGAAATTCTGTTCATACTCAATATTTAACTCCGCCATACATAAATATTCAAACACTTACAAAGTGATCATTACAGCAAAGCAAGAAAGAAAAAAAAAACCAATCCAGCTCATGTATAATAAAAACCCCAAACCAGATACCTCAACTCTCCACCCCGCCAACCCAAGAAAATCTCTTCGATCCCTTCCCAAATCAGTCCCTCGTAAATACCTAAAACCCCCATGACTAACCTTGCCTCCAACAATACTCAGCCCCAGGCTGGTCTTGGGCTCCCTGTATATCTCGACCAGCCGCTCTGGGCCCCAGTGCTTGGCCCAGACGACGTTGCCGTCCTTATCCCGGTGCGTGACCGTCATGTCGATGTCGCTGCCGCTACTAACTGCGCCGCCCTTCACCAAGACAATCAGGGGCAGCTGCCTGCGGCCTCCGGGCGGCGATGAGCTACCCGGCGACGAGCTCTCGACCGACGACGCCGAGCATTCAACTGTTGCGGTGCTTCTGCAACGAGATTTTTCGTGACGAGAGACTGGAGAGCTGTTATTTGGATGGGGGCTTGAGAGTTTTGACGTTTTGAAATTAGGCTGCTGATTAAGACAGCTGGAGCCTTGCAAATGAGGTGCTTCAGATGTTGCTTTTTTCGAAAAATCAAGTTTTGCGAGGGATTTGAGGGCATTATTCCTCGCGCTTTACGGTTACACGGGCACTTGAGGAGAAAAAAATTTAACCTAGTTAAGAGTTTGCGGAGTATAAAAAAAGCGTGCAGATCGCGAGAGCAACGTGCATTTAAAAAAGTTTCTTTACGTAACTGGTGCAATTTCGAAAATTGGCTTACGAAAGTTACAACGCGATAATATGTTTTTTGTTTGTTTTCATTTAGTAACTCAATAACGGTAAGAAATATTTCGATTTGAAATATAAAAGAAGAATATTTGTAAATTTAAACAGATGCGGCGTGTATGCTAAGTCGAGCATACATAAAAATGCTCTGCTTTGTCTCGCCGGTGAATCTACCTTTCGAGATTTTCTTATGCGGTGACAGACGTAACATTTCTTTAAAACTTTTTACCCTCATAACGCTTTATTTTTAGAAACTTCCTTTGCATCATTAATAATGAATAAATTATTGTTGAATAATATTCTGCTATATATGTTTACGCCTGCATATTTTACAATTGCACGTGTACATGCAGCTTCGATATTCCAATATTTGATAAGCTCGAACGTTTCTAATATGGAAATAATTCAAGTAATTTTAAATATTGACTCTAGGAAATAACTCTTGTATTTGAATTTTAAGCACTCTTCATAACTCGATATTTTACGAAAATTTAAGAAGCTTACGTTAATATTAAAAGCAGTATTAAAGTGCAAAAATATTGGAAAATTCAACAAAAATTTTACAAGCTTATTGTGCATTTTAACTAAAATTTATCATATTCGACCATTAATAAATTCTCTTCAAAAAACTCCAAAAAGCTCCAACCAACAAAAAAATCACTCCCTACCTTTTATCCGGCGCAAGCTTCTCCTCCGAGCAGATAGGCTCCTGCCACTGTACCCTCGCGTTTGGCTCGCTCCCTTCAAACTCCTTAAAATCGCACTGTGTACACTTGCTATCCTGCCCAGTCTGCACCTGCGCCTCGCGCCTGGGACTGCCCGAGGACTGCTGCCTGCGGAAAAACGGGCCGAACTCCCCGGAACTGGCTAGCTCCTCGCTGTCGCACTGTACGCCCTTGGACTCGAGCTCGGTCTGAACCTCGACCTCGCGGCGCGGACTGCCGAAGCGAGCCTCGAGGAGCAGCTCAAGACGCTCGCGCGAGTCCGAGCTGCGGTCGTAGAGGTCCTCGACGAGCGAGGCTAGGTCCTCGAGCTCGTACTGGGTGGATTTATGCTCGCCCTGGGTTTGAGTTTCGACCTCGCGCTTCGGGCTGCCGTAGGACTTGTAGGAGGCGCTGAGGAGGCTCTGGGTGGACGAGTAGTCGAGGGTCTCGGCCTCGAGTTCTTCTACGGGTGCCGGGCTACTTCTCGAGTCTGGAAAGTGAGTTTTTGGATGATTGGTGGGTTTTGGGTTTGATTTGGGATGGGCTATGTGGAAAATCAATTTTTTATATTCATGAAATTTAATTAGGAGATGGAAAACTATTTATAGTAAAAAGTACATTTTTCTTCAATTTGTAGATTAAGCCGTTAATGGTAAAACGGACAGATTAGAGATAGATATAAGTTTCATAAAAGTGCTTTTTATATAATTAGAAAATGATAAATTAGTACTAGACATTGGATACGAAATCCTTAACGCGACAAAAAATGGTGCATGCTTATTAACAGGTGTTTGTAAACAGACCTTTAGTAGCATCATAGTAGGTATTATGTCATACTTTCTAAATATTCATTCTCGGGTGTGTTTTTTCTAATCTCAAATTTCAGAACTTCAAAACTTAATTCTATACATTTGATGAATTTGAAGTTTCAAAGCAAAGACAAATTTAATATTTAAAATTAACAAATTGATTTTCTTTCATTTAATTATTTAATTTAAACTTTCCTCAATAAAGGATAAAATAATTATTTTAATATTTTTTAGAATTAATTATAAATACGAGATTTTATCGAATTTGGAAGTGATATCATTTAGAAGATTTCGGAGTAAATAATTGAAATAGCTTATTGAAAAAATTAGTAATAACAAAAATTTTCTTTCCTGCATTAAAAGATGAAAGTAAAAAAAAAGAATATGAGTTAATTTGTACCTACGCGCTTACTGAAATTAGTTTTTTCAGGGTAACGTTTATGTAAGCTATTATACTTATTCACATTAATGCTTTCATATTCGTTATCTAATACTGCTTTTATTTTCTAATTACGTGAGACCGGAACTGAGAAAAACCATCTCTAGCTGTAACTGCGTCTTAATATCCAAGGCTCATTTTACTTAACGAAAACAACTGTACTATTCTAATAAGAAGTAATTTTTATTGTGTATTTAAATAACAAGTTAAAAATAACTTTATTTTTTCTAGAAAATTAAATATTTACTTAAGTACAAACTGTAATTTAAAATTGTTATTGACGTGCTGTAAAATTAAATATTTAACTCGTGAAATATATTTTACTGAGATAGTGAAACACTTGTGCTAGATAAATACAATATTTGCTCTTCGTTTATATGGAAGTATTTTTCTATTGAAATCCTTATTTATTTAAGCGTTAACAAATTTACATATGTTGTTTAAACTGTAAAAATCAACTGTATCGAATAACAAGTTTATTCTAAGTAAATCATTTTATTCTATTTCAGTTTATTCCAATATCAGTAAAAAAAATAAATAATATTTCTACTAAAATTGCCCCATAAAATTCTGTAAAATATTAAAGTCGAAAGTAATAGAATTTAATTTGAATATACAGATTAAAAAAAAGCATGTGATAATTACACAATTATCCCGATTCATTTATTATTAACAAATGTAACAATTAGATTTCTTTTCTAAATATTAGCAAATCAAGCAAAGTTGAGAAGTGATAGATTCTATTCATTTACTACAGCCAGAACTTTCCGTGTCTCACCCAGCTCCGCAAACCAGTCATCAAAATATTGACAAAGCACAAAAAAGAAAAATCCCTAATCCACGTAAACCAATAAACCTCTACTCTCCCAGCATCCTATCTCAGCCAACCTAGCATATCAAGCCTCGCTTCTCCAACCCCTCGGATAATCCGAAAGAAAAGCCCGAATCCCCCCTCCCAAAAAAAGGCAAAAAAATCATCATCTCCGGCTCACCTGCAGCAAGAAGGTCCTCGAGAGAGGCGGGGCTCTCGAGGGTCTGGCGCTGATATCTGAGCGAGTGTTCGCGGCCGATTAGGCCGCCTCGCTTCTCTCCATCCTCTTCCTGCGCTGCTGTTGCTGCTGGCGGCTTATCAGCCTGCGGCGGGGGCTCCTCCTTGGGGACGAGGGCGTCGCGTAGGCTGCGATTGCGGAGCCGCTGATCGACGGGCTGCTTGCCGATAAGCTGCTGTCGTTGAGGACGAGGGCGCCGATGTCGCTGCCTCGACCTGCCGCCCTCGAAAGGCGAGCTGTCGGACCGGCAGCGTCGGAGCGAAGCTAGCTGCGCCTCGGTGACGACTGTCGAGCCTACGTCCTCGGCGCTGTAATGGAGGGAAGGGGTGGATTTTTAGTTGTTTGTTTGTTTGTTTCTTTGCTTTTGGTGTGGGGGCTGATAAGGGGGAGGGATTTGGTTTATCGAGGCCGGAGTGATTTCGAGGAGCTCTGCTGTGTCTGCTGGTGGGGCTTAGGTTCTCGTATCGACAGTGCTTTTTGTGCCTAATTTATAATTTTTTATTGTTTTGTTGAAGTTGCTATACTTGTTAGTCTCGGCAGAAACTTCTTTTTTGCTTAAGAAAGTTTGATTTTATTTCAAAGTTCGTTTTCGCAGCGTCTCACATTAAAACGAAAAACTTTCGTCTTCAAACCCACATTAATATCCGTTTGATTATTCATCCGATTGTCATATCATATTTATTTGACAAGTCCCTTTCAAAAAAGCGAGGGCAGAAAACATCTTGTAGCTCAAAGATAAAAGGCGAAAGATAGGAAAGGACTATCCCCGAGGCCCGCGGCTGCGTAAACAAAAACAAAGTTACGAGGCGATCGCCCGGCAACAAAGCCATATCCTCAAGCAAGAACCTTCCATTCGAAAAGCTCCTTCCCAGCACAGAAAAACAGGCATTCGGAATGCCGAGCATAAAAATCACGAGCTCGCGATAAGCGGATATGTCCGCGTAGCGCAGCTCGGCCGCAAGCGCAGCTCGCCGCGGGAATGAAGCCGCAGTTTTCACGACTTTATCGATCCGCGCCGATGATATAGCCACACACACACACACACACATGCAGACGACTAATAGGCTTCGCTGGTTTGATACTCGAGACGAGCGGAGGAATGCGCTCGGCGGAATGGGCTTTTAATGGCCGCCGCGAGCCGAGCGCTGGCGAATCAGTGCCAAAAAGGGGGATAATGATCCCACGAGCCTGGAGTTGGGGAAATATTTGCGCGGCTAATGCTGTTTGTGTTTGCGAGAAGCCGGTGTGCTACTACCGGCCCGCTGCAGGCTAGCTAAGGGTTCTCTCTGTTAGCGCGGCAAATGGCTGGAGGTTCCGCTGTTGATTAACAGCTCGCGCTTTTTCAGCCGAGGGATAATATTGTCTTTTAGGTAGCTGGCTTCTTTTTTACGATAATTGAGTGGATGGCGGAGTGGAGATAGTGTAGCTGGAAATAGATATCTTGGAATCATGAATAAGGAAGGTGTTTGGTGTAAGGGGAGCTGTAATAATGAAGATAGTTTGCCTAGTTTGCGCTACGATAAATTATAATAGCTGAGGGCGCCTATCTTTGGAATATCAAATGACTAGATTAGGTATACGCCTACTTTAATGAAAATGTTTAAACCAAATATTTATAAGAAATATTTGAGAAAGAGATTGAGAGGGTAAATTATAAGGAAAGTTTATGCTAACGAGTTTCACACCCGTGATAAGCTGGTTTATAAAATAGGGTACAAAGTGACTTTGATGTTCGTAAATTAAATCTTAATTAGGCGTGTCAGAATTATAATGCGAAAGGACGACAAAAAAGACGTCAAAGCTGTCGACTTTTTCTTCTTTTCACGGAAACAATCATCAATAATTGTACTTCTACAAAATGATTTTCTATCAATTGAATTTTATATAAGATACAATATATTATATTTGCATACGAAAATTTTAAAGTTAATAGTATATTATGTATCAAGGGTATAAAATAGGCTTTTTTTAGATCCAAATGTTTAAATTTGCAGTATGAATCGAAAACGATCTGTTATTAAAATAGTTAATGAATAAAAGGTAATAGATAAAAGATAGAAATAACAGATAATATTATCTATACAATTAATATTGGAATTGGAAATCTACCGATGCGCCTCCTTCGAGGTACTGTTTACAGATACAAATTTAACATGTGCAGTATGTCTATAAATTTGACCACCAAGTGTAATTTACACGTGAATTTTGGCACTGGCGGCAAATTTCCAAACCCATTAGTAAGAATTGTTTTCAGTTTTCATGCTTTCAGTATTTTACAAATAAAGGTATTGTTTAAAAATCTTTTTTGATTATTATTTCCAGTTTCCATGTTTTCAGTATTTCACGATTAAAAATATTACATGAAAAAGTTTTTCGAGAATTTTGAAATCTGCTGAATAATATGCCTGTGCGTGTAAATGCGTGCGTTTGTTTACATTTCTCGGAGTTTATGTAGTTACTTTATAACATTTGCAGCGTATAAACATAATAGTTCATAAACTTTTATAATCATACAATAATTTGTGTTAGAATGTTATTTTAGTTACTATAAAAGAGCTGGGAAATATCCAGAAAATTTTGTATGTTATACACATTTACTTCATTTTTATTACACATCGTCCCATGGAAAATTTTATTTTATTTTGGTTTTTGTTTTGGAACGGATTAATGTATTCTCATATTTGTTTTTACAACATACAAAAATTCTATATTGAATATCGTTAGTTTTCCGCTCGGTCGATCAATGCCATATTCAAAAATAACGAGGTTTTTCAATATTCGTTACAAAAAAGTTCGATGCTCGAGAAAGCCGAAAAATCGAACATATGAAAAATGCTGTACTGTCTGATCAAGCTTGACATGTTTCTACTTTACTTTATGTACGTAAAAGCGTATGTGTCATTTGACATAGCAAATTTTAAGTACCTTACTTATTCTTGAATTTCCTGTTTGCGAAAAATAAGAATAAATAAATAAACATTACGTTATATTTAAATTTTTCCTTTAATTCAGTTAAATCCCGAGCCTCAAGCAGCCGCGGCAATCAAACCCGATCGTGAAAAGCAAAGCGCGGAGGAAAACTCATTCAGCCGGAAGTAGTAAGACAAACACACATCTGGAAACGCGCTCGCGGGCACCTTCCGACTCATCCCGCTTTAAAGGCCTTTAAAGCCTCGCATTCCTCGCGCTGGAAGAAGAGCGAAGAAGAGAGAGAGAGAGAGAGAGAGAGAGAGAGAGTGAAAAAACAAGAAGTTCGCGCCTCGTAACACACAACGAAACCTGTAAAATATTTCTTTTGGCCCGCTTCCAGTGTGTTTTACACACGGCGTGCTTCTCTGCCGGCGGCGTCACGCAACAATGACCGGCGCTGTTTAGTCTGAAGACGCGCGCGCGCGCGCGCCTCCCACGATATACATCGGGCCTCGCTCCTGTCGAAATTGTTTACATCCAGCGAGCGCCGCTTCTATACACACACGCCGACTCCAAATTGCGCCTCCATTTGGGTCATCCTCGCGCGGCCTGTTCGATTATTTACATTCAACAGAGCCAATATCGAGCTATTGGGCCAATGCCAAATGCAAGCGTCTCTCTCCCTCTCTCTCTTTCTATCTCCAGGGAGGTATCTTGGAGAGCTGCAAGCTGCGTTTGCGTTACAGGTTGAATTTTCCGGGCTGCTATTTGAGTGCTGCGATGTTGCGTCCCGCGGGAGATTCTTATGAATTTTTCGCCTCCGGCGCGGAAACGCGCCCACGGAAGCTCGAGAGAGCTTATACCGCCTTTTTTCCTCTGGGGATCACGATTTTCCGAATGGTAATCCGTCAACCGGGATATATATGAGGATGAAAGCACTCGGCGTTTTATGAAACTTACTTTCGAATAATTGCTTTTCGAGCCCGCCTTTTTTCGAGGATTTGCAAAGAGAGTTTCGTATTATTTATGCCTTTCACGGCGTTATCTAAATATTTTTATAATTTTATTCTGGCTAATACTTTTGAGATATTTTATGAGAAAAATAAAATATTATTGCCATTCTCCGTATTTTATTAATATTTAACCAACATCAAACATGTAGCGCATTATAAAATGTTCTTCTTTTTATCGGAAACAATATATAAGTTTATTAATTACATTATAAATGTTTGTTATTTCTTTTTAAAAAATAATAAATTTATATAATAACCATTGCAAAATAAAAGTTTAGAAAATTAAACGGTCTTTTGAAATCTGAAATAAACCGTAAACTTTGCATGCAACTAATGCCTCGTTTATCCCCGCTTTTATTTTAGGTTTATGTATCTTTTAAACGTTTTTTCGTTATTCTTATTAACTGTAGTACGAATGCTGAATAACTCCTAATAGAGAGTAAAAATTTGTATCATGGTTTCAGAGCAAATTTTACACCTGACCGTAAACTTAGAAAGAGCTGGCGTAGTTCGGTGTAATTAAGCTGTGAATATTTCAAAGCCAATGAGTATCTTGTTGTGCAACAGAAGGTTCTTTATCCGATGATGTGTATAGAGCATACACTGAGAGTGCATAAAACTTTAACAGCTGAACAAAGTCTTCTTTAATTGATCTACTTGATGTGATGTTCTAGCGTTAAATTGACAAGGTCGTTTTGTATAGTACATTTCGCGCATTGCATTTCTTTGGCTTCTTTTTTTGATTATAAGTAAAATTGCCATTCAAAAAAATAATTAATTTTCAATGTTTTTGATAACTTTGTTTTTTAAAAAATACTGTCTGTAATTTGTTTTAGGTAACGATTGCATAAACTTGATAATAAGCTTATATTATAGAAAAGATTAAGTTTTTAAGTAAGCTCAAGAAGTTGACTGATTTCCTGCTCATAAGATTATGTTTGCTTTTTTATATATAATAAAAATTATGTATAGTAATAATAATAAAAATACAATATAAAAATGACATATCTTCGATCGACTCTATACTGTAATTAATTTCAAAAATTTCATAAAATAATTATAATTAAATATAATACGTAAGAAAAACGTTATATAAAATATTAAAAAACTGGCAACGTATAGATACTACGAAGAATCACTTGATATGTATAAAACGTCTCATAATAGCATGTGCATTATCCTACCTCCACGATAACAGTAAATATTTTTGTTCAAATGCAAATACTAAGAATTTCTTTTCTCTTACATCACGTTTGAAAATTAAAAGCGTGAAACATTATTCTTCGATACAGAAGTATAGTTAAAATAAAAATCAATGCAAAGTTTAAAAAAATTATAATGAAGAATATTTTAACAGTAAAACAATCATAGCTTTAACTTTAGTTAACGAAAATGTATCAGTTGCCAAGAGAACAGCAAACATCAATATCTCGTTCTATTACGAAAAGTATAAATTTAGTGAGCGACACATTCGAATCGATAGGTCCTGAAATCAATTACGTCACGTATCAACGAAGAAAACGCGCTGCAATTGGTCATTGTAAAATCCCGGCGCAGTAGTAAAGAAACTCGTTAAATCGAAGCCAAGTGATTTCTTCACTTATGATTTCCAATAACACGGGCCGCACGTACATCAATCCTGGCTGCGAACAAAAATATCACGCATCGTTTCATCAATGCGAAAAAAGAAAGAAAGTAGCCCAGTGCCATTCGTCAGTTTTACTCACTTTATACGCTTAGCACGCTCGTTTATTCGCGCTCAAAATTGACACGTATCGCGTCGAAACTCTGCGCTCGATATCGTTAATTTTTATAGCGGCGCGCTACTTACTTTTCGTATTATTTTTTATTTGCTGCACTGAGCTATATGCTCAAATTTTAATATATTTATTCTGATTTTATCGCTCCTATCAATCAGAGTGTTTTATATGAAAGCTCGCAAAATAATCCAATTGGTGCCAATCAAAGACCTTTTTTATTTATGAAATTTTTCCTTGGTTATTTGATTTTAGAAATAATATTGAAGAATGAAATTATAATTAACTTGAATGAAAAAATTAAAATAGTGTTGACATTTATCAATTTAAAAATTATAACCATTTGTTAATTATTATTTATCTCTTTTTTCATATTCCAGCTTGAAGCTTCAGGCAACACATCAACAAAGCAATAAACGACTCACGTCAAATCCAGCAAGAATTAACCAAGCCCCATCAATCATGGCACATCCAATCCATCTACGCAAGCAACTGCCTTAATTATTCCTCTCCGGCAAAAAGTATATATATATCTCGCAGCCGCAGAAAAGCGCACTTTTCATCGGGCCTGCGTCATGGATCCGCATCGTAAAAATCATAACGAGCGCAAAAAGTCGAAGCACAGCATGAGCAACACTCCTCTACTCCCAGCGCAGCTCTACAGTTGATTAGAATGATCCTCCAGCCTCGTATAGAGAAGCCGGCAAGTAACACACTCACCGCTTATTGCGCTAGTAGCGTACGTGCCCCGCGCTCTTCAACAATCCACCTGGAGCTTTCTACTCTGGCAAATCACACACTCCTCACATCGCGATTCCCGGCGCGGCCGCGCGCTCTCAAGACGGCACGCGCGAAATATTCAGAGCCGCTCTCTCAGTCTGGCTCGGATGTGTATATATATACAATAACGGAGGGGAGGCGATGGCAGCCTTAACGCGTGCTGCTCCGCGAGAAGCCTGAAGGTATTCGGCTCGCTCGCTCGCTCGGCAGCTCTCTCGCGCGCGCGCAAGCCAGAGCCGCCTCTGCCGCCCGCGTGCGTCACTGCAAACTGGCTTACGCTGATCTAATAAACAACGCCCGCGACGTCGGCACACACAGGTATGCCTGCGCCTGCGAGTAGTCGCGACGGGAATTAAAGCGGACGCGATGGATGCATGAGAGCCAAGAACGAGCGAGCGTATACGAGTGCACCGCTATACCGAAGGGGGATATGCCAGCGGCCAAGGTGCACTTGCCTGTTTTTTTCTCCACAAGCGCTGCGCGAATAACTTCTGCTCTAGTAAGGGCCGAAATCGAGAGCTTCGTTTGTAGGTATATGGCTTGTGGCCGCTGCCCGAGAGCCGACGTTTTTTTTATTATCAGATTATTCCGCGAGTTGCCGATGCTTCTGCCGACGGGCTTGCTTTTTTGCTAACGCTCGTCGATGCTGGATGGGGAACATTTTTAGGGACGGTTTTTATCAAATTGTCATGGAGGATAAATTGGCAGTAGTTACGTGCATCACTAGTCAGACTGGTGTACTTTTAAATTTTTAATCCTTTTGATTATTTTTCTCAAAACTCTATCCACTGCTTTGAATTAATCAGTATGTAGTAAGTTTATGAATCATAAACATTGTTAGATATGCTAAAATATGTACTTTTCACAAACGCCAATATTTATGGCTGCAAAAACAACTACACTATAATTTATGAGCTATTAATTTTCTTTTTTAATTTTTTTCATTTATTATATTTTTTCTTATTGTTTCTTGTAAAACACAATTATATAATCATGTTTGTCTTACGAAGTCTTTTGATTTAAAAGTTCACAAATTCATATGCTAGTTTTTAGCCAACAGCCAAGGGCGTTTAATTTTATTACGTTTAAACTCTTATATTGTAGCACGACAACTTGTTTATAAACTTTCAAAGACATAACTTGAAAATAACTTTATGATAAAATACTATTTGTTAATCTTATACTTGATTTAAATTATAAAATACTGCTTCTATTGCGAGATAAAAACATAAACTAAACATTTAATAAGATAACCCAAAAGTTACGCATACTTATTTTACAAAGTACCTAAATTAAATTTAAACTTCATTTAACTAAAGTTTATCTCAAATTAGAATGCTCTACGTATTTTGTTCTGTAATTGAATTAATTTGAATGACATGAGCTTTAAATCGAGATCATTCACAAACTAGTGGTGAAAAGCGATATATTAACAATTACAATGATGTTTGCAAAAATTTACTCTAGGTGTAATTTTGATTTTTTATGTACTAAATTTACTTTAAAATTAATTTTTTTCAAAAATAAATTATGACTAAAGCATTAAACTTTACTAACAAAATTTTTTTCAGATTAAGCAGATTTGCGTTAGTTATACGCACTAAAAGTATAATCTTTATAAACTTTAAACGTAGAATTTTCATTTTTAAAATGATTTTATAAATTTCTAAACAAATAAAATCCATTATCGTGTCCACATTTTAGTTGTACTATAAGAGAGTCAACTAAGAGAAAGGTAAAGCAAGTTTTTTCAAGGAAGGGTCTAGAATTATGCGGAATTCCACATCCCCTTAACGTCCATCACTTAAATTGAATGTCAGAAGAAGCTAAATGTGGGTCGCATTGAAATTGGAGGAACAATATCACACCCACTCGAGGGTTTTTCCATAGGTACACGTGTCGTTTGTCTATCAATTTAAGAAAGTAGATTCATCTTTACTCTTTGATTTTATACTCTTCGCAAACAAATAAAAACAAACACAAATTACTTAGGTAAATTACTCATCTCGAAATACAATGCTTTATTAATCAAAAAATTTTTATATAACACAGTTAATACATTCAATAGTTAATAGATGACTTATGTAAAAGCTATTAACGAAAACATAAATAATAAAAAACTCATCCACCAAAAAGTCCAGCAATTCGAAAAAGTAAACCGAGCCTCCAGCCCAGCAGAGCACACATGCAAACGCTCGCATTCCCTCGACACCGCCGCCATCTAGCATTCGAAGGCTCGCTCGGTCGCTAATCCCTCCGGGTTACCTATATACCTGCCGGCCGTCGCGAGTCACCTCCAGGCAAGCATCCGCCAGCACGCGTACTTACACATATATACACACGCACATATCTTGCTTCAGCTACACGCTACTCGCACCCTCGGCCTTGTCTCGCTCGCTCGCGCATATCCGGCGCGCGCGCGCGCGGCTCTCTTCCGCCTGACCGAGCTCGCCGGCCGGATTTAGGTTGGATTATGCCCGCGTGACTTTAGAAACCCGCGAGCGGCCATTTAATTGCCGAATGTAGGTCGACGCCGGCCAAATTTGCCCGATCCCGAGCTTTAATGGATTTGTATCTCGCCGATGTGCCCACCGCTGGGAATAGCGCGCCCACGCGCCCTTTTCCCTCCCTCTCTCTATATACCTGCCTGAAGAGAGATCGATATGGAAGACCGAGTCCGGCTCTCTCGCTTGGCCTTCTTTCCTCGCCTCTGTATGTGTGCGGAGCGCGTTAGCGGCTCGTATTTTTTAAATGAGTAAATATTTACCTGAGAGCGTTTTATATGCGCTTGCGGCTGCTGGTGGTAAGGAAACTACTTTTCCGCTTTGGCCGCGTGTTGAACTTTTTCATCGTCTTTTCGCCGCGGAGGTGAATAAGCGCCTTTTGGAGGGACGGTACTTTGCTTTACGCGCGGAGTCTACACGCGACGTTTTCAGAAATTTTTGCGCGCTCTCCCTCGCGCTTTTCGGTCTGAAAGCTCTTTTGAAAAGTCGGGATGATTATGGCTAAGGTGGCGGTGGTTTAAGTATGATGATGCGATTCAAAATTTTGCTGTTTTCATCGTACATGTTTTGTTAGTAAGGGTTGGGATTATTAAAATTGTTTGTTCAAAAACGTTGGATAGCGTAAACAAGTAAGTTTCCGTAATAATAAAAATCTAATTAGGTTAAAGCTAATTTTATTTGGCTTAATTTTGTTTTCAGCTCTAGCTCGAGTAGGGTTTTATTATCATTTTTATTTGATTTCGACTACTCGGCTGGAAATAAAATGCCGTTACTAGGCAACTTCCTCGAATTTTCGTTTGAAATGTATATTTTTCTAGCGATTCTGCAGCCAAGAGACCTTCCGCGTAATGAGTTTTTCCAGCTGCGTATATGAACGTTTTAATTAGATATTTAGTAAAAACTTTTGAAAACTCTGAATTAACATGCATTCCGCAAGCACTACAGTACTTATTTAATATATTTAATATGAAAAATTACAAAGGAAATTTCTGAAAGCTGAATAAAAAATTCCACAATTTTGAATATTATACATCCTTGATCAAGTAAAAGCCAAAACGAGCTTGCAACTCTAGTCCGCAACCGAAACGATCGCGACTCATCAACTTAAAGCAACGCGCTCAAAGACACTCGGGACGGAACTCGATCGCAAGCTCGGAGCTTGAAATCGCTTCCCTGCGGTCTAGCTGCTCGCACGTTTCCAGCATCGTGCGCCGGTTTTTCTTTCGCCAAACCAGCCCGCCGCGGAGCTTAACAAGCTTACAGAGGTAAACAAGCCACGCGATGTAGCGTAGTAACTAGCGGAAGCCATTTGTAAACGGAGTCGCTGATGCTCACGCAAATGACAGGTTCATCGGCCTACATTTTTCCGCCAGCCGTATGAATATATTCTTTCCTTCTCCTTAACCAAGCTCCCCTTAAACCCAGCAAATCGAACGCACCTAAACCACGGGTTATCGAGGCCCGATTACATCTCTCGCAAATACATGCCTACCTCGCTTCAATTTCCAGAGAGGCCGTCGTAAAGTCGTCGACGTAAGTTTTCGCCTGTACGCCGGAGCCTCGTAACTTATATATTCGAGCGTTTATTGCGCAATAGCTGGAAAAGCGGCGCGCCTCGAGCTGGGACGGTCGAATTGGATTTCGAGAAATTTAGAGGGAGGATTTTTCTGTCGAGGCGCGGATCCGCGCCGAGATATGATGATTGCTTTTTATTTCGTTCCGCTGAGATTGCTGTTTTATGATATTTCCACGAGTTCGGCTTATCGCCTAGCCGAGATGTTATACGTTTCGAAACGGAGTTAGAGAAGTTTATCTCTGCCGCTTTCGCTTTTACGCCGGGGGAATTGAATTGGATTACTTTTCAATTTGTTAAAACAGCTCGTGTTTTTTTTAATGATTCCGTGTGCGTAAGATTAACGTGTTTTCATGGAGGCTAACGTGTTTTTCATGAAACGGTCAAGCTCGGTCCTCAACGGAATGAATAACCGCTCGCAAGGAAAATATTATTCCTACCCCTTTCACGGTCCATCCGCTCTTTTTCCGCCGTTGAATATCACGTTTACAAAACGCGGAGGGTCCGACATGTTTTCTCAGGACCATTTACGCAGCGAGCGCCTTCCCCCCAAGAAAAGCATATCGAAGAACCAGCCTGGAACAAGATTGCCCTTGCTCCTACAAGCAAAATTATCCACTCACCTCCGGTTCCTCTTGAGCGAGCCCAGCGTATCGTCCGACGTCTCCGTCACACTGTCGCTCTTCAGCTCCGCCCCAGCCAGCTGCTCGACCTTAACCGGCTCCGTCCTCGGCACCCTCGCCTCATCCTCCAGAGCGAAGCTCGGCAGATCCGTCTGCGAGTGCCTCAGAGAGATGACATCGTCATCTGGAAAAGCTCCGCCGCCGATGTGGAATTTGACCGTCTCGGGAGCCAGGGCACAGGCGCTGTCGCTGCTCACGCGGCTGAGCTTGCGCTTGGGCTTGGGCGTGCCGCCGGGCAGGCCCAGCAGCAGCGCGTCGCTGTCGGCGATCGCGAGGAGCCGCTGGTGGGCCAGCTGATCCTCGGCCTCCTCGACGCTGGTTACTTTCGACAGGTCCATCAGGATTTCGGGTCTTAGGTTTTTCTCGGAGATTTTGTTCTCCTCGCCTCGGCCGCCGGTTAAGGCGTTCTCGGAGGCGCTGGGTTTCAGGCTGGGAGGTAGGATGAGGTGGGTGCCCTCGGTGCTCGCTAGCCTTGAGATCGCCGCTGCTTCATCCTTTATTGGGGGGTTGAATTAAAGGTTTATTTAGATTGTGGACTGATTGAATGAGGGTTTTTCGGGTGGAATGAGTGATAAAGTCCTTAAAGTTTTTGATCGTTTTTAGGTTGAGAATCTATATTTGAATGTTCGTACTATAAAGGTGTAGGATTAAGCCTTGCTAGATGAACTGAGAGGGATATAACGATTTGAATTTGATTGACATGCTGGAAGCGAATTTGAATTACTTTGTCCCCGATTCGTTCCATTTTACGACTGAGAAGTAAAATTTAACGAGATTTTTAGTGTTATTTTGATTGTCTGAGAAATGCGTGAAAGCGAGAAATTGCGATAATGGACGATTTATCGAGGGGAGTTAAGGTTTATTCGTTTCCTTTTGAGACACTTTAATTTCGTAAAAACTTAAAAACTGCAATTTTTCTTTTGGTAAATTTCCAACAATTAAAAAAACTGATTAAAGTACAAATTTGAACTTTTGATAACAATTTAAAAGATAATTGCAACACATTTATATAACATACCTTCGAAGGACTTGTCAAGCTTTCATCCCGCTTGGACATGTTGTCGGCGAGCTCTTCGGCAGTGAATATTTTCGCTGTGACTAGCTGAACCTCCTGCAGTTCTGCAAACGAATAAATCTCATCCATCTCGGCGGAGTCGAAACTCTCGATACAAATTTCCTCCTCGACCGAGCAGATGCGCACCGTCTTCTTAGTAATTTCTGGCTGAACCACCGAACCTTGATCCTTTAAGAAAAAAAACGTTTTGAAGAAACATTCGTAATTTTTTAGTTCGCTTATCAAATTTTTTTTTTATTCATTCTCAATCTCAATTTTTTATTCTTTCTATAAACTATTAAGGTGTTAAATATTAAATTCCATTGTCACGTTTTTTAAAAAGTTTGAAATTATTAAAAAATTTTTTTTACTCACTACAGATTTCGAACTAACAAGTTCATTAATTTATATACCGAACCAGGCTAAAAATGTTCTTTTAAAATAGCGTCACAAAATCGGATTACTTTAAAAGAAATTAATAAAATATTACTAGATACGCTTTTGTGCATAATATTTAATATCTTCAAAAGAGAATACTGAAGTAATGGTTTTATTAACTTTTTTAAAAAAGTAATCAATACATTCTTTAACACTACTCTCAAGGAATATTTCAAGCTCGATCTGCTCAACCTCAACCTTGCCTTAAAACCTCAAGCCCAACCGACCCCCATCCCACAAACCTGTTGATCCTTAACAACCGACTCGGCCGGATCCTCGCGCCTCCGTCTGAGCGAGCTCCTCCTCTTGGTCGCCGCCTCCTCCGGCCTCTCTGGCACCAGCAGCCCCAAATCCGTCGACGTCCCAGCCTCACCACCCACAGCTCCCTCAGCCGCCTCCAACAAGCGACTCTCCACCTCCAGCTGGCGAGCCTCCTCCTCGGCGCTCTGCTGCTGCTCGTCGAGGTAGCGCGTCACGCGGTCGATGCTCTGCTGCTGACGGAGGTTGCGTCGACGGGCCGCCGCGGCCTCCTCGTCGTCCTGGACGAGCGAGCGCTTGCGCGCTCTGCTGGGCTCGGCCTCGCTCGGCGTGCTCTTGCGACGCTTTGCTGGCTCGATGACCGCTGCTGCTGCTGCAGGGCAGTAATAGAGATGCATTGCTTTCGCTTGGCGTGGGGATTGATTTAGGGAGGTGAGCTCAGGGCTTTTCGAGGGAGATGGGTTATTGTTTTATTCGATGGATTGCGGTACGGAGCTGCGGGTTTCGTGCAGGTGATTTTGAATGTTGATTCATGACTTTATTGCAGAATCGTATTTTAAGTTGATTTAAACTGTAGAAGGTTTTAATTTATTTGTCGATGTTACTTATAATATAATCTTAATCTTTTAATATAATGTAATAAAATATATTATAATATAAAATAGATTTAGTTCTATTTCCTTGTTTATTCTTGAAGTCTTTTGAGCTGAGTAAAACACAGCTCTTCAATCGGAAGCTCACTTTTACTGTTATTTTTCCAGGATAATGATCCTTTTACTTTGTAAATTCTTATCTAAGAAAATCACACTTGAAAAAACTTTGAGAACATTTTTTTTAAAAAGATTTTACGTAAACTCTTTTGCTTGGAAAATGAATGTGCTCTTTGATTAATCACTTAAATTGTTTCAAACTTGAGAGCATATAAGCTAAAACAATCATTAAAATAAAGATGTTTATATTTAAAATTTTCATACACAGAATAAGAAATGAATTATTTAAAAATTTTTTATACGAAATTTGCCAGATATGTCCACGGAAATTCTAGTTCGTCTTTTCAAGAAGTCCGCCGTCCCGAAATAAGATAGGAAACTGATCCTCTTTAGAAGCATTCTCATCAAAAGTTTTGAAGAAGGCTCCAAGTGCTAATAAGGAAACAGTGAAAGCTATACACCTCCTCCTATTTTCGCGAAAAGCATTGACCCACTTCCTCGAATCCCCAGCGCGTCTCAGCTCATTAAAATCCCAACCGATAGATTTCCCCAGCTCAAGAAAAACCCAAGCAATCCTCACCTGCATCGTCCACCCTGATCCTCTCATCGATCCCAACCACAGCCGGGCTTCCCTCGACGCAGACCAGCGGCCCCTCGCTGACCATCGCCCGCCTCTGCTCCTCGGCAAAAGGCGTGAGCTTGATGAGCGGCGAGATCGGCTCGTCTTTTCTCCTGGCCCGCGGGCGCAGCTCCTCCAGGCCCAGCAGCGCATTGTCCGCCCCTCCGGCGTCGAGGATCGCCAGGTCGGTCCCAGCCTTCTCCTCCGGGCCGGCAGTTATGGCCTTTTGCTCGCCGCTCGCCCCTGCGAATATACAGCGAGATATCGTCTGCTTTATTCTCTGGCACCGCGGCGCACGTTTGTACGAGCGGGGATTCTGCGGGTTATGCAGCGAGTATAATGGACAGAGGGAGCTGGGATTGTTCGTCGGAGCGCGCCGCGTGTTTATGTGGCTAATGGGGGTACGAGACGTCTGGGGAAATTAACGCGCTGTTGGCACTGGGGATCATCCTGCGTTCGTGTCTGTGTGTAAGTGTGGGTGTGTGTGTGTCGGGGTACAGACTTCCAACTGGATGAATGGATTATTCATGATGAGGTTGTCGTTCTTCATCGGGACGTGGTGATGTAGGGATAGCACGGGGTTTAGAGAAAGTCGCTTTCGGTTGGGAAACTGGGCGGCTTTTGTTTCATGCTGATTGACGCTTTTAAATTTTTATTTGAATTAGCTAGTTTTAAAATTGATGTAAGGATCCGAAAAAATGTAAGATTAAAATAATCAAACCAATAATTTTAAATTTACGCATCATATATCGATAAAAAGATTAATACGTTATTTAGTAAAAAAGTGTTCTATTAAACGCTATATCCCACAAAGAAAATGGCCTAATAATTATGAAACCGGCTCAAACGGATCCGCGCTCGCTTTCAGAAACCGCAGCCGCGCGCGCTCCGAAAGAGGAACAAAGGAAACAAAGGCCTAATTCGGGTTAAAAGCAAGCGGGTGGAAGAAAAAAAGAGGCTGATCATCTCACCTGATCGGGAGGAGAGAAAATCGTTGAGATCGGCGGCGTGGTCGGTGGCGTCGCTGTCGTCCGGCAGGCTCTTGCTTCGCCTGACTATGCAGATCGGAGTCAAGCGCTGCTCGCGTCGTCGTCACGGGTGCATGGGCAAAAGGACAAAAAGATTCTCCACTTTAATCCAGCCCGCCTACGCTACTCTACAAACAGTCTCGTTATTATAACGAGAGATGCTCCCGTCTCTCTATTCCCCCTTCCTTTTTTTTACTTCTTTCCTCTCTCTCTCTCTCTGTCTTTTTTCTTTGTATATGCTTTCGTTCTCTTTGAGATCGCTCTCGATTCGTGTTTGCTTAGAAGCCACAGAGGCTCCGCGAGAGCTGGTAAAAGCGTTTCGCTCGATTTGTTATCGCGCGCGCCCGTGCGACTCTCGCCCAGCGAGTGCAGCGACTTGTTTTTCGCGCTTGTTGGAAGCACTCAAGGATAGTTTGGTTTATTTTGTCGAGTCAGTATCGTATTGATTTGTAAAATTTATAAAAATCAATCATTAATTGTAATTAATCGTTATTGATTTATAATAATTGTATTCACATCTTTGCTAAACTAGACATTGATTTTTTAAAATCGGAGACTAAATTTAAATTGACTAAAAATGACATCCAAATGTATTATTAATTAAATTAATTAATTAAGACTTCATAGCACAACTGTAGTAGATCGAAAAAATATGAAGAAGCGCACGGAATCTTATTACTTTTCGTATTAGTAGATAACAAAATTTTGAGCTGGAAAATTCATTAGACTATATTAGCAAAAATTATCCAATAATCTAATAAACATTCGTTTACGAACGTTCTTTCTTAAATTTTTCTCAAATTACGCGTAATGGACTAAATATAATCTCAAACAATTCTCGGCTTTCATTAATCAAATTGCTCGCAAACAAAGTCCGAGAATGAAACTTAAATGAAAAAACTTTCCCTTTCGTTGTGCTCTCGCGCGGACAAAAGAAAATCAGCGTGCGGCGTGGAAACAAACGAAGATAATTCCGCGAATTGCAGTTTCCCGCAAAACGGATGAAAACGAATCCTGAAGGGAGCATAAAAAAGCCTGCTTGAATATCGACGAGAAGAGCGCAAACGCGAGTGCGCCAGTTATGAAATTGAATAAATTCCCGCGGCCGGATGCGGCTCTTGAGTATAGCCGTAATTTGTATAAGTGACGAGATGTTGAATTACTTCGCTAAACTTTAGCGTGCAGCCACCTTGCCTGGATCGCTCTGATATATTGAAGACCATTACGATATAGGCTTAGCTTTATTTGATTTTCGTGCGCATTCGAATTTGATTTGTTATGCTGTTTGCAAAAACGTAATTATTGGAAATATATTTGGAAAACGATCATGAAATGATTTTATACTTTTAATCTCTTGAGATATACAGTCACAAATTATAGACACAGAATATGTTTAAATATATGTATTTCATTTGTATAATAGGATGAATTTATTAGACTACTTTTGGCTAATTAAACTCCTGCTACTTTATGATACCCTATACTAGGTAAATTTACATTTGAAATTATTTTATGAAATGACACACCTGTATCCCTTTCTTCTAGCTTCCGTATTTTCTTGTGGTTTTCGTTGACAGTATTTGCAGAATATCTCCATAACGCATTTTATACTTGTTGAATGAATATCAGAGTTAAATATCAATTTGAAAAAAAAACTACTAATTTGTCTTCTTTAACAATTTAATAATAAAAATATGTATAAATTAAAGATAACGTCGGGCATAAAACTTCCTAATAACATTGTGTGTTTCAGAAGAATGTTGTTTTATGCCTGACGAATTAAGCAACAATAGACTTTACTTAAAAATAATTAACCAATCCACTTTTACTAACATATAAGCGGAATGGATTTAAATCCTGATAATAAATAAAAAGTCACGAGTAAACGCGATGCGCAGATGCAGCTGTAAAAAATACCCTTTTTAAAAAAAAACAAAACATGTTACATAATAAAATATCAGCTTTGTAACAGTTTGACGTTTCTTTTTTATTAGCATTTTTTAAATTCAATTGAAACCGTGATAAAATCTATGCGATAAAATAAACAAAAGTATATAAACAAAAAAGTACAATAATGTGACTAAACGATGTTTTCAAAACCGAAAATAAAAAAACGATTATGATGAATAAAATATTATTTATTTATTTAATTTTTTTTTTTTTTTTTGATAAATGTGTTAATGTAATAGTAAAATTGAATTCTTGTTGTAAAATGCCTAGTTCAAAGTAATTATTTTAAATTTGTACTAATTCGAACTATCATCACTAATTTAAGTGAAATCGTAAGTTAATGTCAATTTATTGTAAATTTAATACGGAAAAGCACTTTAAATATGCGCATACTAAATTCAAATACTTTAAAACTTAAATTTAAGTGAGGATAACGAAATCTGCCTGTTGAACTATTCATTATAATTCCTAAAGTTTCACTGAACCAAGATTTATATAGCCTGAAAATTTATAGCCCGCTATATGAAAATTTTAGAAGTGACTTAATATTGAATTTGATACTTTAAATATAGAATTTTTCTCGATAAAGTAATTAAAATGTATCGTGTCACATAGCTTACTATCTTAAATTAATTATTTCGGACTGAATTTTCAATAACTAATTTTCATAAAACCCGAATAAAATAAATAAAGCAGAGTATAAATTTTATCTAAAAAAAAAAAAATGAGAAAAAGAAAAAATGAGGCAGTAGCGTTGCAAACGACAGGAAAATAAATTCCTCCAAAGGGCCAGAGGCAGCGCGCCGAAAATGCTCGATGTCGGTCATCGGCAGTGTGCTGCACGGACAGCTTGGGAATGACGAACGGCTCGTTTCGCAAATTTCAATTGACGCACATCGAGCGCGTATATGTATGCGCTCGGCGAGTCATGCGGCTGAGAGAGCGAAGGCCTTTTGTACTCTTCAGCCGTAACGTAACACACAATGCCGTTCGTTACGGCACCCGCAGCCGCAGCATTTCACCGCGTACCATTTATTTTGGGCTTCCTCTCTCGGCTTTCGGCTTTCGGCTTTTGGCCTTCAGATTAGAAATTGTTTCGTCCATTGGAAGAGCGAGAACGATATTTTTTTCTTTTACCTTTTTATTAATTGTCGTTTTTTTTTTAACAAATTTTTTCTAGGATTTTAAGGGTTAGCGGTCGAGTTAGTGCTCTTCGAATCTAGTTTTATCTATTACAATAGTATTTATTTAAAAGACACTTCTTTTTATTTCCGTGTAAAGAGAAACATTAAAAATCTTATTTCAACATCTAGAGGGCTGTAGCTGCGTTAAATTCTCTAAAAATGAATAAAATATTCATTACTTTTAAAAATAGTTGAGCATAATTTTGGTTAATGTAATTTTTATTCTTACTGTACACGTACCATGTAAAATTTTAGAGTATGCGAGTAGTCCATATTACATTTCAAGTCTCTGATATTATCCACTATTAAAAACCTTATATTTTAGCTTCTGAACCTACTTATCTCAGATTTTTTTGGGCCTAACAGGGCGTATAAGCAAAATATAAAGTTTTTAATAGTGGTAGTATTAGCGTTTTATTTAGATACTCGAATATATTAAAATTTTACATTATACGTACATAGAAAGTAAAAAAACTTTGTATTAATCAAAATTATGTACTACCATTTTTAAAAGAAAATTAAAATGAAAATTTTTGCCCCTAGAAAATTTAATACATGCCCGCCTCTTTAAGCAAGCAACAGCTTAAACAGAAGAAATAAGAAATCTAATAATTGAATCTTAATACTTTTACAAGTTATAAAACACATAAATTAAAACTTTTAGAAAAATTATGTATTTATATTATTTAATATGATAGAGCATTCAAATAAAAAATTAAAAGAAATAACGTGATAAAAATTTGCATGACATTTGAATTGCATAAAAGTAATTTATCTGTGATGTATAAAATATTTATATAGTGCACCTACAAACATGCCAGTGATAAATTTTAAAAGAAATATTATGTAAAGTAGATCAAATTGAAGAAAAAGTAAGTTTTAAAATAGAAAATATTAAATTTATGAGAAATAATATTTGACAGAATAAGTATAGTAGTATCAATTATTTCTTACGTGGCATGGGGAGTGTAAATAAGTGAACGTGTACTTACCGATCGCTACTCGATCAGATAATATTTTGTCGGAGATTTCGTTTTTTTTCTAGGTGCACAAATTAAAATATATAGATATACATAATTGAATTATCGCGCGCGAAAACACATAAAGCGTTTTTTTTCTTTCATTCTCGTTTTGAGAATTGGGTGAAAAAAATTATCGTATAGGAGGATCGGATAATCGGGTCACATTAAGCAATATATACCATGTTGATATGTACAATGATTTTCGCCTTTATTAACGTGACTTATATTAATATATTATCGTAGTACTGGTAAAACTGACACCATAAGGACATATTGCGTTTATTTGGTCATAGTAGTTGTAATCAAGTTTGATTATCCTTCCGCGATCCGTCTCTGGCGTTTACAAGTTGTTCTGAAAAGCAAGAGAATTCCAAAGTTAGGACCGCCATAAAATCAACGTCATTTGATTTATCTTGTTTCTTATTTTCATTCATTAACTTAATCATTCATTACTTTTTATTCTAAATAGTTCAGAAAAAAAGAGAAGAGACTTAAAAGCACAGAGATCATATCTGAGTTTTTCTTAATTATTTGCATCGACCATTCCTTTTTTTTTTTTTATCATATACTAATAGTATAGTCGTAGCTCTAAAAAATTAGAAAAAAAAAAGTTTGAAGGAGGATGAGGCAGCGGGAAACTCTTAAGTTCCGAGGAGCGCGCACCCCAAAGCTTTGATATATATGTATATGTTTAAACTATCTACTAGATTATTCAAAGTACATAGACACACGTAAGTATATAATGCTAAAGAGAAGCGGAGGCGTAGAGTTTTAGAGCTTCAGCCGAATTAGAGTGATAGTGAGATATATAGACAGAAATGCATACGTTAGTTTATAAATGCAGTGGTTGCTTGCTGTATGTTAGTAAGTATTAGTAAAATTGAAGAATAATGCAAATTTTTTAGTGACAAAGTAAAGCATATCCTGAGAGATTAAAAAAAGTTATATATTATATATATTTTTTTTTTCGTTATTTCGAGTGATGGTATTTTATTTATACATCGAAAATTTACAAATTTCCTACGAAAAATGCAATTGTCCGTAGACGAACAGTCAATACATGTGAGCTTTTTCTAGTTGTATCAATTACTGTTTGTGCAACTTTGATGCATAAATTGAAATAAGTGTTTCAATAATTGCACAGTGCACATAATTCAAATGTAGGCATTCCGTTTGAAAAAAATTAAAAATAAACGTGAGAAAATTTAGATAATTTAATGCAGCATTACTTTGTGTAAGAAATTATTTCAAATCATAAGGAAAATTATTAGTATTCAAAATGAAGCGAATCATTAAGAACGTTTTAAAGTCTTAATTTTTTTAATTTATTTAAGAAAAAATGTACTTTAATATGTACAAACAAAAGAAAATGTTTTTAGTTTTCCAATATAGAGCTTTAAAAATGGATTTAAAAAAGATTACTTTTATACAAAAATAGAAAACAATGATAATTGTTGATGTAAAGTTCTTTCTATCTCTTAAACGTGTAATTTTCTACAATTAAATTGTTCTGCTGGTTTTAATTATTTTAAGTAACGAATTTGGTACAAAGTGAAGTCTTATTTTGAACACAAAAGCATTTCCACAAAGCAAGTACAATAGTATAATTATTTTTTAATTTACTCAAAAAATAATTTTGTATATTTCATGGAATATATTATATAATACAGGCTTTCTTCTATTAAAAAAGCAACTACATTTTTATAATTTTATCCAAATATTAATTTACTGTATCGATAACTAACATAAAACTATCTACAAGCGCAGATTAAAAAAAAGTAATATAATAAATGTGATTAGCAGAAAAAGTATTGACTAAAAATTTTATTTATAAGGATATCAAAGAACTAATAAATTTTGAAAAATGAACTTTAAAAATTTGACAAATATGAAGGAAATAAGTTTTACACTGTACATATGTTCATAGTGTCATTTACTTTTCTTACTTGTCTGTCTTTCTGGTAACGTTGTTTTAGCGAAACTAGATATGTAATTACTAACAATGTATCTATGAGTTTTGGATTTTTGTTTCTAAAATTCACTACTTTATTAATAATACCTACCTCTAAGGTAAATACTCACTTAAAGAATCGCGTATTTTCATCGATCGCTCTCCCCATTTCTCTTGTATATTGTTAAAGCTCTCCGCTCGTATATGTTAATAATCACCAAATGTAAGTTTAGATTAGGACCGGTAAAAACTAATAGCTCTTACGTCGGAGGCAAACTAACTTTCGTAATTTCAGCGGAAAAAAAGGGAGGTGAAAAGTCGTATTATTCTTGCAAAGAACAATATAATCCAATATGTAGCCAAAAAAAAGTTAGATATACACAGATCTCCTCTCCCTCGTGAAATCTTTCATCAGTCGAGTCAAGCGAAACTTCCCGAGGTCGTATGAAACGCACTTTTTTTCTGCAAAGTTCGTACAAACACGAGGGGGTTGAGGAAGAGGAGGGGTGGTAAAAGCCAGTTTTCCATTTGCCAGACAATATCCACGTTATATACAGCGAACGAATCAAAGGAGGGAAGAAGAACACGAGAGGTCTCCTCGCTTATATTTTCCTTCTCTTTCTCTCTCTCTCTCTCCCTCGCTTTTTCAGCCACCTATATTGCTCGCGGGAGAAACTCGACTCGCTCTTTCAAGTGTCTATTATCGATTTGCCGCGCGTAGCGATATATATATATATACGTATACGTATATGTATATGTATATATACATAATTTTTTCTCACTCTCTCTCTCGCTTTGCTCGTTCGTCTCTCTACTTCTCAAGAGATCCTCGAGCCGTAGAAAATGGGTCGAAAGCGATTCTCGATATTTCCTTAATATATTCGGTTAAACGCCGTAGGGCTTTCCTTATTACACATGTACTGACTGGCTGCGGACGGGGAGCAGAAGCGTTTTTTCATATATACATGTATATGGAATTAGACATCCTCCAGAGGGAGGGATGCAGAGCACGTCAGGGAGGTTTAAATTCTCGCTTTCTATTTTTTTTCCTTCGACTTTTCTGGTGCACTTTCAAGGAATTTATTTACTTTTTATGTGTGTGAGTTGTCGGCACCTTTTTTTTTGCTACAGCTTTGCGTTCAGTTTTTATTTAGATACGTCAAACGTTACAAAGGTTATCAGATGAAATAATATTTTTTTTCAGAAAAATATAAGCTTAATATAGATTTTATGTAATAGTTTACTTTTTGATAAAATTAATAAAAATATGAAATTTTTAATCTTTGGAATTTATATGTTTAAAAAATCTCTATCATAAAACCAAAAATTTCCTGGTGTCGCAAAAATTGTAATAGCTTAATAGTTGAATTTTAAACAATGACTAAAATTTAAAAAAATTATGTTTCAACGTGATTAAAAAAAAAACGTGATTAAAACTTATTACTATTTCATGAAAAACGTATATTATTTAATCATTATGAAAACAAAATTTCTTATATCAGTGTTAATTAAAAATAAAAAAGTAAATTTCCTACTTTTAAGAAATATGAGGATTTAGATTAAAAAATAATATTTAAAACTAATTGCATTGTTAATAAAAAAGAAAATATTTAAAGGATTGCTGCATCTGCGGGATGAATTGTTAGTAATAAATGGTGCAAATACCAATGGCGCTTAACTCTACCAATAATTCTAGCGTGAATAAGTACTTGTTATATTTCTATGTATAATCCCCATAGATAAAAAGCAAATACATAGGGTATATATACACATTACGGCGCACTAATCCAAAGGCTTTGGCGCATTAAAATAAGGAGACTCAGAATTACGTGACGCTTATTAAACGATCGATTAACCAGACCTACATTGATTACAAGTAATGCCTACAGCCACAACTAAGAAAAATACTCCAATAGAAGAAAAAGAATATTACGTAAGAATTGATATATATATATGTATATATATGTACTTGGCGAGGCAGGCTCGCAGGGGGCCTTCATCGCAGTTACGTAAAGCGCAGTTCAGAAAAGACCTCTTGAAAAACGAAATCGTGCTTCAGCTAAACATGTTACACACGTTGTATATACTCTGATTTTTAATTGTATAAAAAAGGTAAGGCATCAAGAAAAAGGCACTGTCTCTCGCGCTGTGTGCCAAGAATAGTAAATAGTAAGAATTATATATATACACTCGACGCTTTCCTTAAGTGGTTCCCGCTGCTCAGACTTCCTCTGCTTCACGAATAAAAATATAGTATTGAAAAATGATAGCGAACATTCCTTAACGCTAATTAAATACTTAAGTAAGAACTAATATCTACAGATTTTTCAAAGAATCTAACCTGGATATATATATAAATTGTTAAATTTACAGTTTGACTTACATTTCAAGTTTTTGTTGCTTATAAATATAGAATCTTAATTACATTACAAAAACGAAAAACTTTGTTTTGTAGGAGTTTTATTCAGCAAGAATGGTTTTAGCGGATTGTGAAGAAAAATGTTAAAGTGAATGATTGCTGGTACAAAACGTAAAACATAAAGTGTTTTTAAAGTACTACACTGAAAACAATGTATTGAATTCAAATAAATATTTTATATTTAATGCAACAATTATTATTTATAAGCATTTGTCAAAAAAATTCGTGTATATAAAATAAATTTATTTGAATTCAGTTATTTTGCACACTAAAGTGAGTGTTTAAGGAGGAAGTAAACTGGTGAATATGAAGGTTTTGAATAAACAAAAGAAAATATAACCTGTGCGACAACCTATTTATTGTTTTGTGAAAAATACAAATTGCCATGGCATCTTATTCGTATGTAAGTGATAGTGTCGTATTGCTTCACAGAGTGCTTCAGGAAGTCACTAGGTAAATGTACATGTGTAATTCTACGTTATAGCGGTGACACGCATGAAAGTGCGTCATATATTGTGATTAAAAAATATTCAACAACCATGTCAACAATCTTGCAACTGATTTTATTTTTACTGAAACAAGTAACCGTCAATGGTAAAAATATTCAAGCCTTTTTTCAATAAAAATTTTCCTTTAATATTCCATTATGGGCTATTAATTATGGAATATAAATTATTGTACTATTTTTTTATATTTTCACATAAATATATTTATTCTACTTAAAGGACTCAAATAAATTTCATCTTTGACGGTAATATTATGTAACGATAGTAGATTTATTATACAGAAAAATAAAATTTCTATCGATTGTCCTTAAATCGATTTAACATTAAAAGTCTTTATTTGCAACATGTACAAGCGAAAAATTGTTATATGTTACATTGAACAATTAAAAAGCACACACTTTGAACGCCGATCAGCTCATGATCGAAGCATGCGTTTCACTAAAAACTAAACACACTTAAACACATAAATTCATTATCAGACTGTAAAACACAAATAACATAAGCAGAAATAAGAAAAATATATATGAAATTATTGATTATGCAGGTGTGATTTGTACAAATAAAATAAAATGTGATTAGATTGATGATAGTGTATCTACAAATATGAAACCTTTCTTCCTGAATTTCTTTAAAATTAACATATGGAATTGATAAGTGTATATTGTATACAAACAAGGCATACTTAAAATATTCACTCTTGAGTATAAGACTTTTTAAAAACTATACTGATTTCTGATCTTCGGTACTGATCTTTGAAAAATTCAATACAAATATATATATATAGTTTTCATATATACTTTAGTAAAATTTTAATTGCACAGTTTTTAATAAAAATTAGTAATTTGATAAATTGGCAGTTTTTATGAGCACATAGTTTTTAATACTAAAAATAAATGTAAAAAAATAGTGCATAAATATGGCTACAAAGAAAAGTTTGTGAAGCACAAAATAACAATGTCATAGAGCTTCGCAATAGGAATTCCTCTTAGTATTTTTGATCTGATCTATACTTTTATATATAATATAATGTACAATTAAAAAAATTATGTATCAGTAATCAGTACTTCTGCCATTATCTTTGATATTATTTGCATAGGATTAAGTTGCTAATCCTAATATAAACCTGTATACGTTAATCATAATAATACTGACTTGCTTTTATAATTCTGTCTGTTTTAAATATTTAATATTCTCTACCTAGGATAGCATGCAGTGAAACTTTTAAAAAAGTAAAAAGGTAAAAATAGTGATAAGGTAAATTTAAAAAATTTTGCAGAAGAATAAGAGTAATTTTAAATGAAACTTACTCACGAGTTACCACGCAACATTTTCAACGCAAGCTATCCAAGGCGTATCAAACAACTTCGTTAGATTTTTACTTTTAAATGTTTTAAGTCAATCGTAGCCTTAGAAAAAAATTTAAGATACTGCAGATGACAAAAAAAAATACAAAAACATTGAGTATAATATTTAAGTCTTTGCGGCTAATTTTAAATCAAACAACATTGTAATAAGGTAAATGATTTATAAAATTATCACGTATATTTTTATAGTATAATAATAATAATATTAATAATGAATTTATACCGATAGCAGTAACAAAAATTAAAATTAAGTATCTAAGCATGTTTTTTTTCTTATTTCTTCATATTTTAAAGTCATAAATATACGTCGTTGTAAAATTTTTTAAAAAGTTATATCTACTTTTATCAATGCAAGTATTTTCTTTGACTTACAATGTTGTTTGGTAATAAAAAAAATAAAAATAAAAGGAGAAAAAACTTAAAACTAAGCTCTCGAAAACTTAAAAACTTTCCGATTTGACAAGATTATGCTGATGTTGCAAGCCCTCGATCAAGTCCATGTGGTGCGGCGCTTGTATAACATTGATCTTTCGCTCGCGAAAGTACTCAAGCCTTTGCCTATGGCTGTCCATTATCGGCGCGAGACTCGACACGTCTTTCTTAAAGTCGACCGACCGATCGGCCTGATCGCTCACCTGTGCAATGCTATCGGGAATGGGCAGCGGCTTCGCCACGCCGATGCGCACGACACCCTTTGGCGCACCCTTGAGCGCCTGTACCGCCTGGTCCAGTGTCGCGTTCTCGAGGGCTATATCGTTCACAAAGAGTAGTCGGTCACCCGGTATCAGCTGGCCGTCGACCTGGGCCACGCCACCCGGTACGAGGGATCTTATTACTATCACAGTCTCATTGGGGTTCATTGGATCCTAGAAAATGAAAGTTGTGCATAGAGATAATAACAATACATTTCTTAAATTAATATAATAAATGGAATAAAAAGTGAAACAAATGCAATTTGAAAACATACTGAAAAATATTAAAATGTTTTGTCTTTATTTACTCTTTGACTCATTAATATTTAAAATTTTATTTTATTAAAATGTTATAACTAATAATATTATTTATTAACAAAAAACCAATATCCTTGCTTATTTTGAAGTATTTATATTACCTGATAATCCAAAATAGAGAACCCAAGGCCTCTCTCTCCTTTAACCAATTCGATGATCTGTGGCTCGGAGCTCCACATCGCTAGTCCAGTCAAAGGTTCCAAAGAGCGAGATTTCATTTTGTTCAGACTAGCATCAGTCACGGTTGCCGTCGTTGTCGTTGAAGCTAATGATCCGTCCGATTTCGCCTTTACCAAACGATCCGACGTTGGTAACAAATTTTGAAGGGAACCACCGAGAATACTCTGAAAAAGATCGATGGTTATTGCAAAAAATGACAACTTATGGGGACTAAGAAATTTCTGCGAAGTCCATTTACGTACCCTTGTTTGAAATGCCGCTTGATGTTGGGCAGTGTCAATTGGACAGAGTGGATCCTGAGAAGCTATATTTCTCCCGCAGACCATTCGAACGTGAATTGGCAGTTCTTTTAGTACACTGACTACCTCCATGTGATTGATTCCAAGCAAGCGATAACCATTTACCTACGATATATAATAAATATTTCAAAAGCCATCTATTATTCAATGATTTATCGTATTAGTATTCTTTGAGTCTTGTAATAATTAGTTAGGTAACACTTTGGTCAATTAAATATGTGATTAGCTTCTTAATATACCATTAATAAAAAATAGATGTCTAATTATTAAAGATTTTAATATAAATAGATTAAGTAAAGATTCTGCACCTCTAGAAGTTCGTCTCCTGATCTCAAAATTCCATTTTGCCCAACTGGTCCTTCTGGTAAAATCGAGCGAATATAATGATGAGGTCTAACTTCCTGGCCATTTTCGACATCCACTGTTCCTTCCAAGCTAATACCTAGACCACTGCCTTCAGCAAACTTTTTTAATTGTGCCACCTAATAAATCAAATAAAAACAAAATTAGCAATATTTTGCATCTTCTATTATAAAATTTGCAATTTATAAATAAACATACCACAATTTCGATGTCGGGACCAACGATCTTTTGCCATTTGGCTTTGATGGCAGCCTCGATCTTGGGCGTCAATTCGGTGGAGGGATCACTAAGGAGCGCCTCAACGTTCGTGACTTCGTCCAAATTACCCATTAAAGCGTCTCGATCAATCTCCTGCAAAACCGCGCTATCAACTGTAGTGTGCGATTCACCTTCCGGCTCGATTTCTAGCGTAGTATCACCATCCTAAAATAGAAATAAAAATCAATTTTTTTGTAAACAAGTAATCGTGTAAGTATAAATAGACATTAAAACTATTTTATAGTAATTGATAAGCGAATGAATGGAAACTGAAATGAATAAAGCAAAACTCTAATGGGTATGTTTTATGTCTTGATAAAAATTTTTAAAAATTTCATTCAACACATTTTATTTACTGACATTCATAAATTTTTTAAAATCGCTAACTTATATTTCAATGACATTGAAAGGATATAGAAAATGTAGAGTAGTTTTTATTAAAATCTTTAAAAACTGTAAATTGCTTCATTAACGACTTAAAAGCGAAAAAGAAAAACACGAAACGCGACGGAAACAAATCAATAACTAATAAACTTACGGCGCTGATGGGGAAGGTGGGCAAACTAGTGATGGACGGCGAGCTCGGCTGCGGCAACCTCAATTCGCTCGCGGCGATGGCCTGCTGGAGCTGCTCATACTTGGGCCCGCGCAGGTAGCGCTCGAGGCAAAGCACGACGGTTTGGCCGGTGCTGCGCAGCACCTCGACCGCCTCGTGGTTCGAGTAGCCCTGAAGCGAGTGGCCATTCACCTCGACGATTCGGTCGTTTATCTGGATCTTCTGGCTGAGATCCGCGGCGCTGCCCTCGCTTATGCTCTTCACGAAGATGCCCGACAGCTCCTCTGCAATCGCGCAAATGGCGCAGAAACACAATGCTTTTAATCCGGCAAAGAGGATATGCAGTTCTACTACGCTTTTGATGATTGAAAGAGGCGCGCCCATGAATTTGGATATTGCAGTTCTTTTTCTATTTTTTGAGGGCGGCTGCTTTCGCGAGATCAGGCCGAGGGATGGGAGTGTAATAAGTAAGGGCGCTAATTAGGTTACTAAAATTAGGATAATGATGCGTATTAAGGAAAATCAATAACGATAGCTAATGAGGCAAAATAATAAATAATCAGTTTATTCGCGAATTTATGGCGACAGAATTAACTGGCTAGCATGCTAATTATTTATTCTGCGTATCGTTTATAAGATACATGATTTTTGAAGCGAGTCGAATCATTGATAAGTGACCCGAATTCAAATCCGTAAATTATTTTATGTTCCTATAATTTTCGCTTAAGAATGAAAGAACTATTCAAATTGTTAAAACGAAAGTTTTTCTGTTACTATTATTGATCATTTTTAAATGATAAACATATCAGAATAAAAAATGCGAACGTGTTAGAATCAATATCATTCTGTCAGTAATAAAATCTGGATCAAGAAGAAAGTTTAGTATCGTGGTTGAGCTTCTGCAAATTGTGTAAAACTTTCTGTAACTTTTCCGAAAGAACTTTTAAACTCAACTTTTCATACACATCGTTACAGGGATGTTCGCGCATAAAACATGCAGTGCCAGCGGAGCAGTAAATTATCAGTTCCAAGGCTGCATACACTCGATGGCGTCCAATCTTGAGGTTAAAAACATTTTAAATCACTCGCAAAATTAAAATCTTGAAAATCAAAAGACTTAATCGATAGTTTAGAAAGTTTAAAACAGTTTTCTTCGAAAGGAGTTTTCCAATTTCGAAGCTAAAGAATCTCCGTTACAGTCCGTTAAAAAAGTCTCAAAGAATGTATTTAAGGCAACTTTTTTTTTAGTATCTAGTAGATACGTTTCAAATATTTTTATAAACCAAATCCAAATATTTTTTTTTGTATGTTTATATTGAAAATGCAAACGAGGTTCAAACTATAGTAATACTTTTCAGCTAGTAAAAAATCAACAATACTACTGAAATTTCAACCGAGCAATTTGTATTCCTGAAAATAAAGGATTTTGTTTTTTCGACGCGTAATTTTAACGTTGTTCGATAAATAAAAACAGCAATCAAAACAATCGCTATACCATAAAAAAATAAAAAATAAATTGTAAAAAAAAATTTTCAATCACGTCCAATACATCAAAAGATTAATTGCACAGATAGGAATAGGCCGCTCGCAAGTAGATAAGGGTCGAGCACCGCCCGACAACCGACCACTTTACAGCAAGCCACTCACCCTTCTCGCAGACGTATCCAGCGATGGTAATGCCAAGACCGCAGCTATCCTTCTTAAGTTCGACGGTGAACCTCTCCATCTCGGGAAGCGCATTAACGTCAATCGTGTCCATGGAGAGAACGGGTAGCTCGCCGATCGGCAGCCCGCCGGCCGTCGCCGCCGGCGTACTGCGCGCCACGTCCATGATAAGGCTCGAGCGACCCTGCACATACACACACACAGACGAGCGTGCGCGCGCACGCACGAAAAGGATAGAGTTACGTGTGGCGCGAACAATAGGCGGGCAGATTGAGCCAGCAACCGAAAATCACGCGCGGCTCTGTGTTATAAGTGCGACCTAACGGCCGCTTCTCGCTTGATAATGCCATTGTGCTAGCCGCGATTGAAGCGAAATAAGGTTTGCCTCGATGCTTGGAATTTATGCTTTCGTTTTTGAGAATCGAGAGGTACTAGTTCGAAAATGCGAAACTAGGCCGTTCGCATGGCTATTATTGTATTATGGCGGTTGTATGTTCATGAGTGCGTATCTAGACTGGTAGATCTAGAGTGCTATATTGTGAAACGAATGCTACCCCGCCCGTCACGCATAAGGGCGCGACTTTAACTTTTACTGCGCATGAATTTAATTTATTTGCTAATAAAAGCTCAAACTGTTTCAATAACAATAATAGAAATAATTGTTTTCGCGATTTTACTGCGTTATATCACTGAACTTAATATCGATATTTTATATGACATATTAAATTAGCGAGAAGCGATAAAGTAAACAAATTGAAAGAGCCAGTTCTACCTTGTCAATTCAATAGATTTGATTAAATCAATTTGTTCTAAATTAATTTATGCTAATGTGTAAAATAACGGGATCAAGCACGAAACAATTCAGTAAAGTCAAGGGAATACTCACGTGTACGTCCAAATCGGACTCTTGCCCATAGACGGTGCCGTTGTCATAGCTGGAATCCTGAGAGCGCCTAAGATTGTGCGCGTCGGCGCCGCAACGCAGCAGGTGTCTATCCAGCTCGTCCGGGTCGCCGAGAATCTTGGTTGGTACGATCGGCACGTGGGAGCCCAGTGACTGTTCGCGGCAAAGAAAATGAAGAAAAATCAATTGTTTGATACGCGCTGCTGATTCGCAGCTCTAAATTAAGCTGTTCCATTAGTAATTTGTGTCTATGAACTTCGCGACTAGCTGTCTCTTCCGTTAGACGGATGGTAGAGTAACAGTTTAGGGAGAATAAAGTTTAATACCGCTACAAACGGACGTGTAGAGAACTTTTGCGTTTGATTCACGGCTCTCCCACTACTCTAACGCTATTTTCACTAAGTCTTTATGTTGTTGGTTGCATTGGAACAAAATAAGATCGAGGCTATAGCAATGGTTTTATGAGTTTTTTTTACAGCACTTTATTAGCTGCACTGTACAGTTGGCACTAAAGATAAATGTACGCTAAGGTATATATTATAAGCTATACTAATAGGCTATAAATTATACTAGATTATTGAGAGCAAAACTTTTTGCGGCATTTTAGCTTATTAAGTTATCAATAATTTTTTCACTTTGATAAACGATAATTATTAATTCAATGTGAATGATGTGATTGAAATATCGAAAGATTAAAAAGTGTTGCTACAGGGTACGCAGTGCTTTACGCTATGCACAGTGCCAATATTACATTTATCACAATAGAAATATGCAACAAAAATAAAAAATGCAAAATGCTTTATTGAAATTATAATAAAAAGAATTTGCAAATAATATATTTCTAATGTTACTGAAAATGGTTTCAGCAAAAAAAGAATGACATGCAGTTTAAATAAAAAATAATAAGCTTTTTTAACCCATTAATACCTAATTTAAAAGGAATGATAGACAACTAAGGAATACAAATTTGACTAAATTTAAAGTGATAAAATGAAACTAACTAAACTCTGTGTTAAAAAAAAAGTATAATTAAAAAAATATATGATTTATAAGAATAATATCGTACACCGAGGGCTAGTGAGCTTTTTTGACCTCGTAAGTTGGCAGTACTCATTTTCGCTTTGCAAACGCATTCGTCTTCGGCTCGTGCTAACTTGCCTTCAACTCGTACTGCCAGTTCCACACTCAGTCTAAAAAAATCCAACTTTACGCCTTTGGTATACAATATACTATTTGAACACTGATATTTTAGTTCTAAAATTAACTTGATTTTCTATGCGAGTAAATTATTATTTGAAAATCAATTGATCTTAGAAAATCTACATAAAAATGAAAATGAGGAATGCTAATGACGTAGGTTTAATATTATTCCGGCATTAATGGGTGAACGGTAACATAAAGAAATTTATTAAATTGAAATGTGGTATAATAGACACGTAAAATAATATCTTTATAATTTGTTAAGCAATATTAGAAAAAACATCTAAATTTTTGGGTACGCATTATCTTTGACTCACTCCATTTTGCTCCCTGAGAACAGTGCTCTGAAAATTTGTGTTTGTTTTAAAATTTGCCCGATTTTATTTTATTTATTTATTTTTCAATTAATTTTGTATTTACTTTAAATATGGTGGATATGGATTTGGATTCGGAATGGCAACAAATTAAATTACTATGTGTACGCAATTAAATGAATATGTAAATTAATGAAATAATCTACTATACATATGTTTGTATTGTATTTGTTCCATTCAAAATATTTAATTTATTTCTTTGAATTAATTATTTTTTAAATTCTAATATTATGAATTTTCAACATTTTTTTTATGAGATATTTAATTAATATAAAGTAAAATATTTTAAATTTATCAATATATCAATCAGTAAAATATCAAAACCAAACCAACGAAACCATTCAGAATTCAAAAATCCAGTCAAGCACCAACAAAAGCGAATCTCTTGTTCTCACCTTGTAATCCGGCGAGGTGGGTTCGACCGGCCGGGCGACAACGAGGCGCACATGGGTACCAGACTGGCGCAGTACTGCAGCGACTTGCTCGCTTCCCATTCCCCGTAGGTTGACATCTCCGATTTGCAAGATGTGATCTCCGCTCTGCAGCCGATTGTCCTGGAAAAATCAATCGAACACGCCGTTCAATGGGATACAGAAAAAGAAGGGGTTGGCAAACGCCTCTTCAAGAGAGCATTTTCTGCTCGAGAACGAGAAGAGCAAACAGTCGTTCGAGCATCGCTGATGAGGAGGCTTGCAGAATTAACGCGGGAAAGAGGCTTTCGGCGAATAATTTTGCTTTTTTTTTTTAACCGGGGTAAAGAACTGCTATTGTTCGGATAGATTGGGTTGCTTTATCGATTTGACCGGGATTCAATTATTTAGGTATTTTAAGGCTATTAATTATTCATTTCAACGTAATATTTTTCATTTTAATTTTAAAATAGATTCCTCTAAATTTTTTGTACAGATGATAAAAAAAGATAAACTTTTAATTATAAATAAAGGTTATTGTTAGATTTTAAGCGAAAGCTTTGATAGCAATTTAATTAAAATTGTATAAACTTTTTTCAGCTTAAGAAATGCAATAAAATTTCTCTTATTTCGAACGTATTTAATTCCGCAGAAAGTACAGAGTGGTCCCCGTAATCTTGGCTAACTCTTAGGTAATGAATGCTTTATCCGCGGATTACACTTACGCGATCGGCGACTCCGCCTGGAAGAATAGTTTTAACGACGACGCCGGTGCTGCGTCCGCCGATGATACCAAAGCCCAGACCGCTGCCATCATTGATCAAGTTGATTACTTCTACTTGCGCCCATTCGGTGTTCAGCTGAAAAATAAAAATAAAATTTATTTATTAGTTGTATTACAACCAATTTTTAAGATTTATTTTAAATATAGCTTTCAGTTTTTAATAAAAAGAAACAAAAATAAAAATTTATGTGATGAGGAACTATTTTCACAAATAATAAAAAATTTGTGATTCCATGCGGAATTATTTGAAACAAATTAAATTATGAAAAGAGGCAGAGCTCGGTTATTTGGAATGCTGCCAAAGAGATAATATATACATTAAAATTATCATATTCGTAAAATTTAAATGATAAGCCTCGCATTTCTATCTCTATCTCTGTTTCCTTTCCATTTATAAGTTTTTTTTATTCAAATCAAATAGTTGCGCTTTCCTTAATGAATTTCCGTTGTCTATGGAAAAACGAAAATGTAGTTATGTTTTTTTCGTGTGCAAAAAGTTGAAAAGAATTTTTTACAAAAGGCGTTCGTTTGAAATATCTAACGAGCTCGCAAAAGAGACTGACTGCAAGCAAGTACAGAAATCCCATATCTAGATTTCAGCTTCAATGCATCATCAAATATAGCATCTGATATGTTGTATTCTAAAATCTATTTAAATTTTTCTTTTTAGTTAATGTAATCAATGGGCATCTTTATAACAAGAACAAATAAATAATATACACTTTTTATAAAAATTAATTAATAATAAATAATTTTAAAATCAATAAATTTAACGATAAATTTTACGTAAATGTAAAATTCAATTAAAACCTTAATAGACGTTGATTATTGCAAAGCATAATCGCTCAACCGCAAGTCCATCATCATAATTACAAATTTTAATTGGAATCTACTACAGCTCAATTATAAATCTAAATCGACTCGCGCCCCGCAATAATCATTATAATCATTAAACCAACTGTAAATTTTTACCGACTGGAGCGAGCAGCAGAAAACGCGAAAGGAATCCCTACGTGACTGTAATAGTGAACGCCACACATACTCTATTCTCGTAACAGCGTCATTATTTTTTTTTTACACACAATAGTAACGACAGCGCGCAGCGGTGTACAATTACTCGAAGCACGTCCAACGCGCGACGTCGACGGGGGCGCGAAGATGAAATCTTTCTTACGAGAGACGTTCGTGGAAAATAAAAGAAGAGCTCGGGGCTCGAGAAAAAGGAGTCGCAATTAAAGAGCCGTCCCTCATATATCCTCCCTCCTGACGTCGAAAAAAGCAAATTGCATCGTAATAACCCGGGAGAAAGAATTCGCTTACCGGCTCTCGCCGGTATCGCGCGAATAGTTCGGCAATAAACGTCGGCATTAAAGCCGCGGGAGACAGGATTAGAGAGTCTCCGTTGGAGCCGCGCCAGACTTACATCCTATAAACGCGCGAACGAGATACTTAAAAGGCTGCGCACGCGAGGGCGCGCGCAAGCGACCCGGGGCACATCAGAGTGCGTATTATCCGCCGCGTGTGTGCGCGCTCTCTCTCTCTCTCTCGTAATTGATATAAAGGAGGGCAGAATTTCACGTGACGGGAACACCTGAGCATTGGCCCAGAGACGGTTAATTAAACGTCGAGGGCGCAATCAAGCGAGCGATGCTCTTGCGTAGGGGTATATGTATGTGTACACATACGCAAGCTCTGCGAGCAGCTCGACACGCTGCTATGAGGACTTATAAACTCGATCAGGATGTCAGAGCGAGCGACTGCTCAATTAAGGGCCGATTGGTGATTTTAATTGGGAGAAAGGTGGTTAGCGTAGGTACTGCTTCTAGTGTGGGGGTGGATCTGAATTGTTCCTAGCTAGTGTTGTGGGAGGCAATTAAGGAGAACTGGTATTGTTCGCTTTTACAAATTCTTATAGCATCCTGAAAGGGTTTATTTTGATTTGAAAATGTTATTCTAAAGCTGAAAGTGTGATTTCTCTTGTAAAAATTTCGAAGGCTACGAATTTTACTTTAGCCTATGTTTCTTAAGACAAGAGAAGTACGATAATCAGTAATTCTAGATATTTTTATCAACGAAAAAGTATTTGAATCATATAAAAAAAAGTTTAAGTGAGATACTAATTATGATTGAAAAAATATTTTGGCTCTAGAAAATGAGCATTTTAATAATAGATAAAGTTTGGCTCATCATGAATAGAATAGAAACAAAGAAATGTAAAGCTCGTTTTCTGCTCCACTTCGGTTTATATTCAAGTACTAAATACCAGTTGAAACTATTCTATTTGAAAAAATTTCACAGTATTGTGTAAAAAGTACCAGTTAATAAATTGCCCCAATCACTAGATGCTCTCATTATTTTCAACGGTAACTATAAAATTATAATTTTGCTCTTTTAACTTTGCGATATATAAACTTAATTATTTTCCAAAATTAAAGGTATTTTATAAATTTTAATTTTACTTCAATTTTAAATTAATATAGTTCATAAATTTGATTCAAATAATTACAGTAGGTAAAATTATTAAAATCAAGTTTCACATTTTGCTGACCACATGAAACTCAATATTATATAATTACCACAAATATGAATATTTTAATATATTTATAATTAGAATGTTTTTAACAACAGGGTTGAAGTTTGTAAAAAACATCACGAAATATAACGTAACTTCATATATCAAATTATGGAAAATGGCCAAGGCGCATTTGAAAATCTATAGTGGAATACTAACACTCAGAAACGATAAATCAAGGCTTCGATCCATTTCATTTTTCAAAAACTTCGGCACTCCTACCAAACTCGTAACGCGCGTGAAAGCCCGTGAAAAATAAAAAAGTCCAAGCGCAGAAACCCGAGCCGCGTACAGCAGCCGTCAGAGATCGTTTTCTTTTTTTCATCCCTTTCCTCTTATTTTTCGTAAAAAAATTGCCTTCAGCATTCATTCAGTCTCTTGCTTTTGTCGCACTAGCGCCGAGCGTTTACAATGTTTTTGCCGTTGCGCGCGCGCGATGCTTTTTTTTTTACAGTGCGCGTACAAAAGAACTCCGGGGGAGGTGGTTAAAAGAGTTATACTGCAGAGAGGGTGTCAACAATGCTTCGTTATCAGAAGAGAGTCGGGGAGAGTGGCGGTGTGAAAAAAGGGGAGTTGATGCCAGAATGGTTAACGCGTGCTCGCTAAATGTGTCAGACGATTTTTACAATTTCCGGTTAGAGTAAACCTTTGTTGTATTACAGAATCTCATGTTGTTTGTAAAAACTTCTGATGAATTATGATGGTTAATTTTGTAAGCTGCTTTAAAGAATACATTTTGAAGAATAAAGAAGGAGTGAAATAAATACATGAAGATGCTAAGGAATTATTCGAGCATTATTGAGGTATGATTTAACACAGTATGTTCCAGTGCATTAATTTATATCTCATTTAACTAATTTATAGAAAACTTTGATGCCATTCTTGAAAGTCTTAATATTTTTGTGGTTATCAAAGTTAATAAAACTCTAAGGTACAAAATGGAAGTTAGATTATTCCGATACCGCAGCATCCTTTGAAGAGCGTTAACAGAGAGTATGGCCACAAAGGAACTTCAGCAAGCTACAACTTTCAGAAATTGAGCTTGGCTTAAAAGTTACGAAAAGCATTGTAAATCAGCTCACCCTGTCATAGTAAATCTTACATAAATATCATCGAATGAAAAAAATCTTACTTGCCTCTGCTCATTTTATTCGAAAACTAATCGAAGCAAGCGTGACTGAAAATCATATACGACTTACCACCATGTCACCACTCTTAGAGGCGTCGCTGACGGCGGAGTTACTCCTCTCGACGACGAGGCCCCCAGGGGCTTGGCCAGCCGCTGCCGCGGGTGTCGGTACTGCGGTGACTGTGGAACTGACCGCGGGAACGGGACTAATAGCCGGCTGGGGCGTCGCCGACTTGACCGAGCTCGAAATCGAATGGGACTCCTTATCAGGACTTCCGGCGGGCCCGCTGACTGTGGCTGTTGAAGCTGGCACTGGTCCACCACCTCCGGCCCCTGCTGCCGCTGCGCTTGCACCTGGTACCCCGGACAACTCATCCGTCGCTAGAGAACTCCCAATGTCTGCGGGCAAATTGAACAAGTTTCCAGTTATTAATTTAGCAAATTTTGGATAGCTCGGAACTTTCTAGGCGGACAAAGATTTGGTCTCTAATAATTATGTATAGAATTAAACGCATACAATACTTAGATTCTAAGTAAAAGAAAAATGTGGGAAGTACTTATATTACTTTTCTCTGTTATTTTGAATAGTATCATTCAGTAATCTTTTTTATTTGCTATAACAATCTAAGAAAATTGAAGTATTCTTAAGTTACAAATAAAATAAAATAAAAAGACAAAGTAAATAAATAAATAAGCATTAATAATAATAAAGTTCTGAATTTCATTTAGAGGTAACTCTAAGCAGCATCCTTAATTTTTACTGAAATAATGACTTAAACTTGTTTGTTTAACGGTCGTCAGTTAGTGAACAACTAGTTAAATAATTAACGAAAATTAAATAATAATTCTCATACAGAACAAATATGATGCAGAGGATAAGTAGTTCTAATCTGTTTTGGTCAGACTTCATATCAGAAGCACAGTTAGAGAACTGTAATTATGCTTATAGCTGGGCTGAAAGCCGCTTAATTTTGATCTTCGTTGTGATTGTTGACGCTAATGCGTCTTACTGATATTGTGAAAACTTGTTTATTGGATTACATTTTTTTTTTGTTGAAAATGTGTGTGTACACTAACAAAAGCATGTTTCTTTTTATCTAAAGTAATTACTACTATTATACTAACTTTACTGTTATTTGCTAACTGCACTTCTTTCTAAATAGTATTCAAGCAATTATAAAGATGATTACAAACATTTACCAAACTTATTGGAAAAATATCACGTCGCGTATATGAAATGACCAATTTTACAAATATACTGCACTGTATATGAAACTAAGGTAAACAACAACTACATAAGCATTTTCCTCGTTACATGTATATTTTTATAATAAAAACGTAGTGTAAAGCATGTACAGTATATAGCCAATTAGACGCAAGTGACGCAGACTTTACGAATACTGCACTTTTTACACAACAAACTATAATAATTTTTTTTTTTAATAGAAAATAGATAACCAAATCGTTTGTATAAACTTATTTTAATATAATTATTTATTCATCCAATTGCAAATAAATTTTCTTATCCATCAGTAATTCCATTTGACTTTTGACTAATCTATTTGAACGGATAATAATCTAACATCCATTCACGCACAAATACACATATATAAGTCAGTATTCCATGGAAATTTACCAACCGACAAAATAGATAAATAATTATGAAATGAACTGTCGCTGATGAATATGTATTTGCAGCACCGGTACGCAATGTTAATCTCGCAAAATATGTCTCGATCACGTTTGTTTTCAGAGAAATTTTATGCAACGTGAATTGATATTTCCTACGCGCAGATATTGCACATAGAAAAAGATGGAGAGAGAGAGAGAGAGAATAGCACAGGGTGCATTGAATGTAACGATGATCTATGGTGGATCAATAACCCCGATGAGATTTGACAAGCATGATTGATAGATAGACCGGTCGAAACGGCAGGGCACAGATTTTTCAAATAATTTGCGAGAGAAAAAGCGAGGAAGAGGGGAGATAGATAGAGAAAGAGAGAGAATCTAGGATGCAGAGGAAAAAGGAGAGAGGAGAAAAGTTAGAGGGAGAAAGGGAGATGGAAATCGAAAATAAGAGAGAGAAAGAGAGATAACGTTAAAATATATATATATATAGACCGTACATGCGGGCGCATGATATCATCGATCATCATTCGTCATTAACGGGTGATTTTTCCCCCTTATTCCCGCCTGGCAGCACTTTGATCTCGCAACCTTGTGCAATACCAGTAAAACTGTCGCTTGCAGGGTACAAAAACGTTCAATTTTTATTCTATATTGACTAAAAAATATTATCAATTGACTACGAACAGGTCAATAAATCACTTCGGCAGTTGTCGATAGTTAAACATTCGAAAATAATAAATTGTTCTTTATTTTCTTTATAACTCTTTATTGCTTATTTCTCTTTGTTACGACGAAAGACTAATGTTTAAATTGTAAAGCGGATAGTATACAAGTTAAATTTATTATTAGGAATCATTTGATAAAATTCACTTAAAATTACTTTTTTTCTTTAAATTTCTTTATTAATTATTTTTTTAAAAACATCTTTTTCATGTTGTTAAACGCTGTTCCAAGTGCGTTTGTGAAATGTAGTATGAGACCATCACAAAAATGTTCATGTGTAAAGCATACAAGCAAAGTTTTTCGAATTGTTAAGGTTACATTGTGAGGTATAGAGAGCGGAAGAGAGAGAGAAAGAGGAGTAGGGACATCCAGATCGAGTGTAGCGAAGCGCAGATAAGCTTTATTTGGCTGGAGTAAAGCAATCGGTGTATTGACCTGTGATAAAAAAATACGGTTTGAAGTGCATTTTCGTTTGGATAGGAAATTCGAAAAAATGTACGGGAAAATAGACTATTTTTGCGCTCTCTTTCATCCTGATATCATGAACTCTGCTTTTTTCAGCTATTCAAATGAAGGAAATATCAATTTCTCACGGCTTTGAAAAGTATCAAATTCGTTTGGTTGATCCAGATAAAAATAACGAAATAATTTTAATAAAAAATTTATTTTCCGCTATTCAATTAAAATTTTGCTCGGTTCTTACACTATGATAATGGTTTTGAATTTAAGTTTTCAAATTTAATATTAAAAAAATTCGATATTATATGCACCACGTCTATTTAATTATTTTGTTTTATAAGTAATCTGATATTTATTACAATAAAATACAAGGAAATTAAATTATGAAAAATTCTATTTGAAATACATTTAATATTATTTAATATTAACAGAAACACAAAGTAAATAAATTAATAAAATATTTATTATTACTATATTATTTACTAAAAAGTATAAAAAAATAAATTTGTAATGTTTTTTATTTAATATTCTTTAAAATATTATGCTAAATATTTTTGAAATATTCAAATAAATCTCTTTAGCCATTCGATATGACATGCATTTTCTTTGCCTTCTTGTATTCGTTTGAAAATATATTTCTAGATAGTTTTCAGTTCACTGGTTTCAAATGGAAAGTTAAAATTTTCCAACAGAAAATGGTAGATTCGATATAGTTCACTATATAACATTGTAAAAAACGATATATTTGCGGAAAATAAAAGTGTCTAAAGAACTTCATTTTCTTTGAAGAATCATGCTTAAATTACGTAAAAGAATGAAGTGATTATTTTAAGTTTAGTTATTTTTGAGAAATAGAAAATAAAATCTATTAAAATGTGATATTGATATTCATAAAGTACGAAGTTGCTTATAAAACTTTAAATGTTTATCTTCTAATAAATTTCACGTTGCAAAATCACATTAATAGTCAAATGATCTATTTTTTAATACAATTATTCTTTCATGCATAAATACAACGCGGGAAGGAGCTTAAACTCGCCGTTTTAAAGCACACCCTTATATTTCATTCGTTAATAGCATTCTCGCAACTTCCGTCGACAAACTTCTGTCTAATTTACTTTCAAGATTCGCACGTCAAATTTAAATGCGCCCAATATAAACGACTTCATACCGTCTACGCAAAACGCGCATATATATCTATCCCGCTGCCGCCAAAGTTGACTTAAATTTATTCTCTCGACACTCGCCTCTGGATCACGATTGCGATTTTGCATTCAGCGCGCATAAATAGCCGTACAAAGATGCGCACCGAGTGTTAGAACTGGGAAAAAGCGATATTTTTGTCGCATGACTTCTCTTATTGAAGGCAGGAGTTTAGGTATACAGGAATGTACAGCAATGCAGTCTGGTTGTACATATACCCAACTAAAAGTCTTGTAACGCCTTAGCGATTGCAAAGCACAGCACTGCAGTGAACTCGTATGCGAATATAAGCAGCGAATTAATCTTTCTTTTGTCGCGGCATGTTTACCTGTATAAATCTTGGCACATTAAAGAAAAAATAGAGTTTTTAGCTTATGTGACAAAAATTTTAACACATATTTATAAACTAACTTAAAGTTGGACTTGAATTAAATAAGGCAGCACAACATTCCAGAAAATCAATTATGAAATTGATTAACAATACATTTTATGAAAAAAGACATTATAATCAAGAATATTTTTATAAATGCAATCGATCTTTTCTTTACAATAGAAAAAGCTGATATAAATGGTTGAAATTAAAGTCCAATAGAACATTCCAATTTGATAATTGATTTTCTTTAGTATATATACATAAAATTATTTATGTCCCGATAAATCGTGAGTTTTAAATTAACAAAAAGTATACTTAAAACTTTTAAAGTAATATTCTATATTTTTTCTTGTTTATTAGAATTTTAGAAATCTTAAACTAGTTGCTAAGTAACTAATCATAATTATATTAGAAATAACCTACTTTTTAAAATTTAATAATAAAAAATTTCATGTGTTTGGACTCTTAATATCCTTTTAAAAATCAATATTGATTTTCTGCACTGCAGTAAAAGGTATACAAGCCTATTCCAAAATAAAGGTCTGACTATTTCTGACTTTTACTACTTGTTAATGGGCATAAGTATTCTTTCGTATTATTACAGTAATGTTCTTCTTAAAGTATTATGTGTATCACTGATTGATTTGAGATAGTTCATGAATTTTTATATTGTTAAATTGAATACTTTCGCTCTTAATCATAAAATTATATTTACGAAAACTTCGAATCTAGCCAATGTTTCATAACTAAAAAAATCTTTACGAAGTACGAGTGAAAATGAACTAGTGATTCTTGATACAGGTTATTAAATAAAATATAATCGGCAGCTTGACTGTCGAAGTGTGCACCCACAAAACGAGCACTAAGCGTACCCGCAGCTGCACTAGTTAGAGGGACATTCGAACTGAAGTTCGTAAAGACATAGAGTGTGCCAAACGACGAATATAAACAGTCGTGGATATCGCCGTAGCTATATCACACGCTAAGATGCTTACTGCACGCTTTTACTCTCTCGCTCTCTCTCCCTCTCTCTCTCTCTCTCTCTCTCTCTCTTTCTCTCCCTCTCTCTCCCTGCCTCGTCCTCACTCTCTCCATCCTTTCTCTAGAGGAAATACGTGATTCGGGAGAAGCCGCGGCGCACACAATCGCTCGATTAACTGCAGGACTACGAACAGTATGGGGACAGATTCACTTTCCGTACTCTTCGTTTGTCTACATGCTTTAGTTTCTAACTAAGTGAAATGTGTCAAAAAAAGCAGAGAAAGAATAGAGCAAATTGTAAGTTTAAATTTGATAAGGTAAGATTTGCAATTATATATACTAATATTTATTTTTTGAACACTTCATAAACGAAACAGCAGCAATAACAATTTAAGGAAAATAAATTTTATCAGAAATGTTATTTTTTAAAAAGATGTTTATCTAATGTTATAATAAATAATTCAATTGTTTTTTGTTATAAACGCAGAAAACTTGTTAGTATTTCTACAAAATATTGTACAAAACTATTTTTAAAAATCAGAAGAAATGAATTTTTTAATAAGCCTAAAAATTATGAAAACTAGAAAAATATATACCCAGAAAAAAATTATACCTATATAATATTTTTACATATTGAATTTAAATTAAGTACTTTCTAAAATCGTTTGTGTAAATACATAGAAAATTGTTTAGCATAACTAGAAATTACATAACTAATAATCCAAAATGCTGCTTACAATTCAGTACAATCTGTAATAAAACATTATATCTGATTCTTAATCATAAATAATAAAAGACAAGAAAATCCCATTTACATACGATAAATGGTCAATAAATGCAAAGGGAGAATACTAGCATTATAAATCAAGAAGATCCTAAATAATGATTGTCAGACAACAAAAGAAAGCTTTCGAAGAGTCATTCTTCTTATGGATACCGTTCTAACCCTATTTACGAGACATAAGTATCGATCGGGCTTTCATAACATATATATACTTATGGAAAAGCTTGATGGAACATGATATACTGCGAGAATGCTTAGAAAATATGATCTAATATATGCGTATGTAATTTAAGACAGGTAAAATGAAATTTGATTCATATGATCGTTACACTGTAATGCTAACATAAAAAAAATTACAAATTCAAATAAAATTTAGTTGACACCAGCGAATATGCAATCCAGAATACTATCAGATTTAGACTCGCTCTGATTAAGCGGACTATATATATCTTCAAAACCATCAAACGCGGTTGTGAAAGCTTTAAATGCGAATGCAATTGAAAATTTTTTCTATATCAATTCTATGATGCTTGCATTCTAAATCGTTACAAACTTATAAGAGAGTAATACAAAGAGCGGAGAAGGCAAATTTAATTTTAACATTTCTTATACTTTTTTCTTTTTATGCTAATCGAGAAAGTTCTGTCAAAATTCTTTTTGAAAGAAGTGTTATTAAAAGAGCGTAAAGTAGAGAAAATAACTCGTTTTAATTTCAGATGCTTTTGCTTGCAGCTCAAGACTTAGAACTTTAAAGAGTATTTAATTAAGAGCCAAAAGCATAAAAAAGTTCCAAAGTTATTGGTTGACATCAAAGATTTAACTACGTAATTTTCAAATAACCTTTTTACACCGTTTGTACAAGAGAGCGAAATTGCACTTTTCAGAGCTAATTTGTTCAAGTTCTACAAAAAGACTCCATAAATTATTCAGCGTCACTGAGAGTAAAATATTTTTATTGTAAGAATGTGATGACAAAAATATTATTCTTTAAAAGTAAAATAACAATAATTATGTTAAATTTACTTGTATAGTTAGCGATAGAATTTTAGACTTTTTCATTTTCAATGATTTTAATTTAATTATAAATAGAAATAAACTTTTTGTATTTACTATATAGATATACATCTAATAATTATTTATTATTTTTTGTCCAAAATATAATCCATAGTGTCTGAAGGGCTAATTTCAAGGAGTATTTTAAGCCCAGTCTGGTATCAATTGGCTAACCGGTTTGCTCATAAACCTGTTGTAAGTGTATACAGAAGAAAAAATTCTTTCAAAAAAGCCAACGTTTTTTATCAGTGGGTAGTATGAGAGACTTAAAGCACAATATAGACCACTTAAATGTTCTAAAATGATATATGATACGTATACAGTAAAAACAAAAAGCTTAAGTTACCTAAAATAATGCTCTACAATTTTTAAAAGTACAAAATTTGTTATATTTTTTTTTTTAAGTTTAACTCAGGCCGGGTCCCTTAATTACTTAAATAAATAAATAAAATCGTAAAATTTAGCTATGAACCACAGTTAACTCGATATAGTTATAACTTTTACATATTTCAACAGAATTATGTAATTCAATATTGATACATTTCAGACTTGCATATTATGAACACCACTTTGCTGAAATTTATGCATTCGTATTGGAAATATTAATCTAGTCCCGATAGTCCAACTATTACAATTATTTTCAACAATATTCCAAGTTTGCACAGAGATGTATATTACGGAAGACAACTATGACCTGGATTTGCTTATGTCACATTATATTTTACTTTTTATTAATCAAAAAACTGTATTACAGTTAAAGTTACTGGGGAATGTGTAATATCATTATATGTGCTTTGATCTCGGAGTTCGCTTAAACTGTAGACTACTCTTCGCTTGGCGTAATAACACAACAGCGAGGCGAAACTAAAAGCGCAGTATAATAGTGCTTCTTTGAAAATTTGTATACATCATCCGTATTAAATATAGATAATAGAAGCTTTTTTTAGTATTTTATAAGGTTTAAACTTTAAAGTCTACAAAATTTGCATATAGTTACAGAGGTATCTATAAATCTACAGACTTCTATGCATTCCTTTTTTTTAATTCAACTTTATTTTAATAAAAATTTTAATTAATAAAATTAGAAAAACAAAATATTATGAAAATATTATGAATGTTATGATAACTTCAAGGTATAGTTAAAAATATGACTTGCACTAAAGAGTAAATCAAATAAAAGTTATAGCAGTATTCAGTTAAGATTAAAAGTGTAAATTATAGCTAAATAAATAATTGAAATGTATTTCTTAGGACTATAAATTTTCTACGTAATGATGGTAATTTTTGTAAATAATGTAATCATTTCTTATATCACTGGTAATTTTCTCGTAACGAGAATGTGCTATGCGAGTACTTCTTCATTACTTTGTTTATAATAAACTTTCACTATAACATGACTTTCTAATGTATCCTTATAATAACTTAATCTATTATCGCTACATCTATCAGCCACTTAACTTCGCGCGAGCAAAAAAAGGAAAAAATAAATAAAAAAAAAATAAAATAAAAAAAAAAGTAAAATTTTCATTACAGTGGAAGGGACACAGTTATGTTCACATATAATAATCTTCCTCGACGCTACCCTTCAGCAATTTTGAAGCTTAAAGCACACTGTATATTATAATCTCCATCGGTCCTCGGCAAAAAGCCGAGGGACGAAAACAAAGAAGAAAAAAGAGGAGGAAGAGGAGGAGGAATAAGCTGGAAGTAAAAGCTTAGGCAACGGAAGCTCGCAAACGCGATACCTATGCATTATGTATACATGTACACAAAAGCCATACCTTGGGCGCTTCTTGCAACGATCAGCTCCACTAGGCCGCGAGCCTTCTGAAGGATGGATATCGCCTGCTCATGGGAGATATTTGAGTCTAGGGGCTGTCCATCTATCGCCAATATTTGGTCACCCTCGACTAGTCGACCGTCGCTGAAAACAGGCAAAAAACAAACAATGCTGAGTGAACGCTTTTACAACACATCAATAGTATTTTTGCGTGCGTTTGTGTGCGCGCGCATGAATAGAACAATAGCGCTGGACGATAAACGCCGCTAGAGTTTCACGTTACACATCACGGCGGCTGCGCGCAAACACGCAGGCCTGCACGTGTGCTCGCGTTATCCCGCCAGAAATCCCGTCGCAAGCTCGCTCGCGTAGATAATGGCAAAGCTTGCGCGAGCGCCCGCGCGGTTAATGCCCCACTTGGCCGTTTCCTGCCGGAGCGATGAAAAATCGCCAGGCCAGTTCCGTGCGACTGCTCGCCGATCGATATTTACCGGTAGGCTAGGCGAACACTCTAAAGGGTGCTACGAGTCTTAGCGCTATCAGTTCTTCGTGTTTGTGTAGCTGGATAAACGCAGCCTATGGGATTGTACAAAGTTTTTTTTAACTTTCACATTAATATTCAATTTTTATTAATAATTATATATAATTATTAGAATTTTAGAGTTTTAATGTATATCTTTAAAATACAATTAGGTCATGCACAAAGTAAACTTTTTATTAAAGAATTAAATATTTTATGTGTATACTTGCAGTTTTTAAACATAACTGACTTTTGGGTTATTTTTACATTTATATAAAAATAAATTAATTTTAAAATAATTTTAAAACTCGAATTTTTATAAAATTATTTTATTTTTAAAAATATTATTTTCGCTTGAACTATAATTTGATAAATGGAAATTTGTGAACCAGTGCAATCCACGTGCTAGGTAAAGCCCGGACATGTATTATAGCATGGTTCGATGAGCTGTAACATGATTTGATGTTTTATGACTCGTGGTAGTATGACCTTTATACTTGGTATAAAGTAAACTTATATTTACGCTACAAATTGAAACTAAAATTTTACTGAAAATGTTAACAGTTTAATAATTTATATAATAATTGTTAAAAATCAGTTGCAGCTCAATGAAGTTATTATTAGATATTTTATATAATTAAAATAGTACTTTATGTTATATTTTAATTATCTTGCTAATTTTTATTAAAGTTCAACAAACTTTATTTTCATAATTAAAGGTATCTAATATTTTCACCGAGAAGCTTATTTATCTAACCGAGAAGTTGAAATAAACATTTATCGTATAATATAATTGATGATTTTAATCAGCCTCTCATTTATCTAGATAATTCATTCATCTCTAAAATATCAGAATAATTAGATTCCTATGCATTCAAGCTTAAGTTTCATAATCTAAAAATAAGAGAAGCCTGAGTTTTCTGGTCATTCAAAAATAATACCTATATTTACGTGTCCTTAATTACCTGAGCGCATCAAATATCTGACACAACGTTTTTGTTGTCTGGTAACAGACGGTTTCGTTAAGAACGGATTTCTAGTTTCCACGCAGAATTCATTAAGGCTAAGGCAACTTAGAATTTGCGCTTTTGTTGTGTAGCACGACAGAAGTAGATCCATCGGCGATCCTTAAAAAAGATGAGCTCGCGCTTGCATTACACACATCATAAATCATGAGTACCCTGTTGCGCGAAATGCCAGCGCGCGTAGCGTGTATTAGGGAAATCATGCACCGTCGCATGTCTGACTCTTTTGTAGCTCGTAAATAACGCCCGGGTTATTAGCCCGACAGCGCTTGATTTTCCATGAAAACATTATGCGGAAACTCAGGCTTGTTTTGCAAAATACAGTAATGCGCTGCGCACGCCAAAATAGCTTTATCTTGTATGTGCTCTGGCGGCGGGTTTTGCGGCTACCGTATGTGCACAGGCATACGATAAAGTTGTGAAAGAATCACAATACCTTATATGCTAATTCTTAATCCGGGGGCTAAATAAAATTTGTGAATTCGAAAATGTGCGATAGATCTTTTATTTTTTCAAATTAAAATGTCATTTTGCATTTTATGGAAATAACTATAGAATAAATTGAAGCGAATATTCCATTTGCAAATTCAAATGGGACAATTTATTCTGTGAGAACTTTAGAATGAAATTTTAATATATAGCTTTTATGCTTGGCATATTGTGTAAAGTAGAAAAATTTTCAAACTGCAATTTTCAAAATTCAAATTGTAATTTACTCTCACATTTGTTGCAACCTTTAATAAAAGTCTATACTATAAGTACATAACAATATGCATTGAACCAACTAACCTCTATACCGTAAGAGTTTATACTTTCATTACAATGATATCCAGCTACTCTGCATTTTTTCTATGCATATTTTAAAAAGTACCACGTCGAAGTCAATTCCCTTCTTCTCCTACTTTGAAAGCCCAGAGCGCGACTACTGCAGTGGCGAAAATGCATAAAAGAATCGTCAAAAAACAGACAAAAAAGGCGGGCAAAAGCTGCAGAAACTCGGATTTAAGTTTGAAATTTCCGGTGAATTCGGCTCTCGACTTTTAGCCTGCGCTCTCGCCGCAAACGCAGATCGAGAGTCGCAGCAGCAGCTAAGTTCGCTACTTTTTGAATCGGATTACGTTACTTCTCGGCAATTTGAACTCACCGCGAGTTTCGTGGCATGTATATGTATACGCCTGGCTCACGGTTTGGGATAAATTCAAACGCGAAATTGCAGCGAGCGCGCTTTGTGTTCTTCGGAGCGGCACTCGAATTACGACTCCATTTCGACTCTAATGATTCGCTCGCTCTCCTACCTCCCTGCTTCTCTCTAGATAAACAGTACTGAAAGCTCTCTTTGTTGCCTTCGAAGACGTTCTGTAATGTTTATGCTGCGCTTCTATTTTCGCAGAGCAGAGTAACCGGAGAATAAGGAAGCGCCATCTTTAGCTTCAAGTGAAGATTATATTGCTCAACATTTTTAACGGCGTATTTTCCTTGCTCTTAGCGCGCGCGTCAAGAAAAGCCGAAAGAAACACATAGTTAGAGAGCGCACCGGAATTCCATGGCCAGGAGCAGAAGGACAACACTGCATTAGTGAAATTTTAGTCAACAGCCCGGGCGAACGTCAAGGAGCACTTAGCCGTTTTGCTGCTTCCCATCATTGTCGTCGGTGGACTAGCCCTCGACATGCTTCATCTGCCGTAGTTCGAATGCACAATGAAAGCTTCGAAGCTTTCCAAGGCCTAAGAGTTAATCGCGGTTGTCTTAGTTTTCCAATGATTTTGCTAAGTTGACCTCGCTTACAATCTCTGTCTTTTGCACGGTTTAGATTGATTTCATCGATTGGCTGTACCTTTATTTTAAACTATGTTTCCTTTATAGATATGCATGAGAGTTTGTAAAGGAAAGCTACTGTATATAGGAGCGATCAAGAATTTTAGTTATGTATTAAGTTTGTTGGAAATTGCTAAGATAGCTTCATAAAGTAGCTGTATTATGTTATTGTTTCATTTCTAAGCTTCTCTCATGTATAAGTTCAAGACATTAACAAGTAATCAAGTACTTTTTTTATTATCAAAAGATTATTAAACTCTTGGATTGCACTATAAGAAACCTACATAAACTATATTAGTATAGAATTATTTGAATTGACCAAAAGAAATCCAATTGCATGTGTCATTTACAGTACTCTATCTGAATCATTAATTGGATTTTAAAGGGTATACCAAATTGATAAAAAAGGATTCAGTTATAATTAATTTTTATAATAGTCTGTTATAGTTTATAATAGTTTATTCTCTTTTTTCATCATATTAAATTTATTATTCTTTAAAATTTTAGGTGTATTCACTGTGAAAATAAGAAAATGTTAAATCAGTATAGAAACGATCAGGTCTTTTTATTGGAGTTTCAAGTACAAAAGATTGGATTTACTTTACTGGAACTACAACTGAGGTACTGTTTTCTTGAACTAGAGCTTTTAAAGATTGAAGTAGTCCTTTCAAATTACCTAACATTAAAGCTTTATCAATTCCGCTTGTTGCAGTCCTAACAAAACTGGAGGCATAGTTGGTAGTAGGCAAACAAAACCAAGGACTCATGTTTCTTGGAAAAATTTTCGTCCTGAAGGATTTCTATTGTAACCGGACTGATCGTATATTTGAACGTTTTACGATATTGGATACTTGAATTAACAATTTATAAGTGACCAACTGTAATAGAAGTATTGTTCTTAATGACAAAATAAAAACCAAAAAGTTAATTAAATTTGATATATATATATTCATGCAAATGAAATACAATAATTTTCTACATTCAAAGTTTCAAATTTTATTTTAAAGTTTTATTGCTTACATTAAAGAATCTTAAAGTTAATTATAAAACTTGGGAAATAAATCTTCCGCAGATTAAATGTTCATTGAAAGTTTAATAAACAATTTAACTGCGGAATTACAGTTACGCAAATCGAAAAATCTATATAGCCATGCAAACCAATTCATTACATCCTGTACATTCGCGATATTTGGAATTATCAGGTAAAAGCATTCTGTCGATTTTCAATACCAATTGAACATCGACTACTCAATTTAAAATAAATGCATTTTTTTAAACGTATTTGCTTTTAGATGGATTAAACTTCAAATCTATGGAAGTAACAATACAAATTGCTGATTGACTTGCTGTTAACTCTATTAAAGCTTACATTCCCTTTTTATTTATTCAGATATACATACCCGTAATCAAATTTAAATTAGATTTTTATAGAATACTTTAAACTAAATAATATGTGAGTGATTCATCATTCGATATAATTTTAAATCTGTGAACTGTTTATAAAAATGGACGATCTTAAATAAATTTCTAAATTTGACGTATCTGTAGTAGGGCTGGAAGCTCACTGTATTACTCGGCAGTGGTGAAGGCAGTGCAAGTACTTTTTGTGGTTTGCCTGACGTTATACGATCGGCAACCTGAGCAAATACCGGCACAGTTCTAATAAAGTCAGCCACAGTAATAGCGCAGAGACAACAACGTGGAGAGAGACTGTTGTAAAGATCGGGGATTGGTGCGTAACTACCGCGCGCTTTAAAGCTAAAAGGGTTTATACGAGACAATAAAATACGAGGATTGCACGAAAAAAGGCTTATAAAATCGTAATTATGAAGAAATAGTAAATGAAGTGTTGGTTGATTATTTGAAGATTAAATGTTTATCTATCTTTTGTAGAACTAAATCTTATTATGGTTTAAATTCAAAATTTAATCATTTTTATTCCTTCTACATATTTTTTGTAAGGTTCTGATCTAACTTTTTAATGGAATAAAGGGTAAACATATTAAAAAAAGTAATAAAATAAAAACTGTAATATAAATCGATCCGATATAATATAAAATTTTATAAGATTGTAAAATATGTAAAGGAAAAGCTTTGAAAGAATTTAAAAAAAAAAAGAAAAAAAAATCTAAGCAGAAAGGTAAGCGCATAAAATGCTACTGAAGTACACCGGCAAAACCCTAGAAATATAAATATAATTTACTAGACACATGAAGTCTGATTCAATTGCAAAGTTATAACTGCTTTTCGTGTACCTATATACATCTAGAACTACAACGACTGTTCTATGCTGTATATAAAACGACCCACATTGCGAATTATCTGAATCCAGGGAAAGGAGCAGAGCTCACAGAAATCTCTATCTCATAAATAAACATGCAAAGACAATAGGAAAGCTCGGCTGAGGAAAATATTTTTCAATTTTCTAAGGCGCATTATGCAGTTGCTCACGAGAATCGAGATCCTCTTGCAATTCTCTTCGCTGTGGATTAGGCGGAATTCGATTCTGTCTTTCCAGCGTGGACTGTCTATAACCTGGGAAATGGCGCAGCGACCTTCTTGCCATCGAGGCAAATACAAGGAATCGGCGCTTTTCCAGTTCCTGGAAAATTGTAGTATAAGCATGACAACGCGGCAAGAGAGTATACCAGCTGCCGAGGTAGCTAGCGGCTCTCTTGGATAGACATAATGTTCGTGCCGACCTACATGCGTCTATAGTTCACGTAGAGGGAAATGTATCTTGATCTGCAGGGAGCAAAAGCGTAAAAAGGTGCGGATCATTTTTCCCGGTAGCGGCGGAGCCTATATACCGCAGCGAGCGAGTAGGACGAGCGGGGAATATGAAGATAAATCGAGCGCAAAAAGCAGACTCGTGATAAGAATCAGTTCGCCGTTCCCTTTGCTCGCGTTCATTTTTTAACTCCCCCTCCCGCGCGCTGCTCTGTCGTCGTTTTTGTTGTCGTTTTTCCTTGCTTTTGTTTTCATTTTTTTTTCGCCCGCCACGAGCAGGGGCGAGTCTGTATCAAAGTCGTATTACCCCGCCAGGTAGTCACGATAGAGATGAAGAGCCGAATAGAGACGTGCGTTAAACATAAAAACTTAGAGGTGAACATAAAGAATTGCTTTGTTTTTTTTTTGCAGGTAGGCTGAAGATTTTAAAAAATAATCGTGATTTTGTTTAAAATTAAAATTACTACTCCATTATTAAATAAATAATATATATACCATTTCATGTTGGTTTGTACATATTTAGGAAGAGCATTCAAAATTAAATGAGCATCTAGGGATATTATTAATAAATAATATGAATTTGCGTATTCAATGTTTTAGAATTCAGTAATAATCGAGCAAATTGTAATTAATTTTGCATTGTTTAAGATTTGTCGATAAAATAACATATAAATTTGCAAATGCTGAATTATTCTAAATTATATAAAAATTATTAAACTGTAATTTCTATCATTTCACATATACGTGATGGTACGTTTAAATGTGTGTGCGTGCGTCAGCATTGCAGTATATCCGAGAGAATAAAACGAAAAATTCTTGTATTGTATTTTTTTTCATGTTAAATTATATTTTTGAATCTTTCAACCTTTTTATTGCAAAGAAATATTAAAATTATCCTCATAGCCATTATGACCAGTCAATGGAAGTATCACAGAAGAAAAAATAGTCAAATTTCTACGAGAGTACATGATTAATTAAATGAATTAGCACTATTATTCATATTTTCAGAAATATAATTCAATTAGAAAATAAACTTTAATATGTACAATTTATTTAAAATCTTAAAATACAAGAAGAAACGACAAGAATTTTGAAACAGCGGATAAAAGAAAGATTTGCCCTTAAAAACAACTATTTTAGCCCAGAAGCGAAAAAACGTGTCTTATTTATTACCACACGAGGAGGAGGAGGAGGGTGCAGTTTTTCGCGAGCCTGAAGCCGAAGTGTAGTGCGCTTGAGAGGAACGAAAAGGAAAGCACGGCGAGTGTCAGCGTGCAGCAGCGGCGCATTTGTTATAGTGGAATACGAGGGCGTGCACGGGAGAGAGGCACACCGGGTCAATAAATCCTGCGAAGTGGATGGATATATACTAAAAGCGCGAGGGAGGCGCTCTCTCTGGGAATCTTGACGCGCAGAGGCAAGTGCAGCCGACGAGCTGCGTGACTCGTAATCTCTCGCCGATATGACGACTTTGACGATGCCGCTGCTGCTGCTGCCCCTTGATGTACCGAAATCCATCTTTGCCAAGTGCAAGTACGAGATGAAAGCGCAGTCCGAAAGAGGTTTAAACTCGGATTGCGCGCGAGTTTCCGCATAGGGGCTTCCATCTCGAGCATTGAAATGGCATTTATATCAGGCAGGAGGGATATAGTGCGGGCCGACACTGGCAATCGGGCGAGGGCCGGAGAGAGAGAGAGAGAGAGTGAGTATCGACCATTTTGTTATAGGCGGGCAGGCGCACTGACGAGCCGAGCACGAGAATTAGGCGACGTTGTATAATTTTGCATAGCCCCGAATGGCCTGCGGCGGAAGCAGAATGATGCATTTTGCAGGCGGACCGAGAGCTGGGGACTGAGAGATTGCTGCTGCGCAATCGTGACTTATCATTAAAAGCTGATTTCCGTACTGAGCGGATGTTTTATTAGTGCTGAGCGTAATTTACTCTGAAATTGCTTCGAAGCTTGCAAATTATATTAGATGTAATTAGCGAAAATGTTTCCTAGTTTAGAACATGAATTTTATTAGGTCTTTTGAAGTTTTAAAGTTGGTAATATGACCATGTGTGAAGTGCCGTAGAAATAGTATTTTGCGTTAAGTGGACCTTTTTCACTCACGAGTGGAGTTTGAAGATGGGTGCGTATTGCGAGTTGGAGTACTATGCGGCCACATAGAGTGAAAAAAGTTCATTTGCTTATGGCGCATACTGTATCTGTTTTAATGCATATAATGATTTTTATGGTTTTTAAACTTATGTGGCACAAAGTGGTGGATTTTAAATTCAGAAAATATGCGTCGACTATAAAAAATAGGAGACAATCAGAAAAATGCTCACATGGAATTACCTGTTATTTATACGACAAGATATGACAGATAACCCGAATATGAAAAAATAAGTATATAAATAAATAAATATAAAAAAAAAACCACTACTTTACCCTCGAATAAAAGTCTGCAAGTCATAATAATGCTCTAATGTTTACGCTAATGTAAACTCTTAATAAGCATATTTAAATTTACATAAAAAGATTTAAAAGAACCTACATTTTAGAAAAATAATTTTTGTTTATGAATAGAATTTAGATTTTAGAACTTGACAGTATTTTTACTTTTTTGTAGCACATTTTTTAGGAATATAATTAAGCTAGGTTCTATGCAATTTCATTATCGCCATACGTGCTGCGTAATAAAAATTCTAAATTAGACTTATGCAAGCTTAGTATAAAACCGCAGCATAGCTGAAGTGTGTTTCTTATTTAAAAAATTACTGCTTTTTCTGGCTCTAATAACAAGATAAGTCGAGTTTGCGGAATAAAATGAAAGTCGACGATAGACAAAGAAAGAACTAGACAATTTGGAAATAAGAAGAGTGCTAGAGGGAGAGTAATAAAGTGAAGGAGATATAAAAAGTAGTAAGACAGAGAGAGAGGATATATATACACACACATACGGGGAAGACGCAGAGAACAAGCAACGAGTAGCCGAGGAAGTGAAATAGATAGAGAAAGGGGATAGAGAGAAAGAGAGATATATAGAATCGACAGCTACAATTATTGATTGACGGCTGCAGGCGGTACATTCGACATATACGTGACACAGAGGGATTTCTCTTTCGATTTTTGACTAATCTGCACTGTTCGATCAGTGTTATCACTAGTTATTCTAAATGCTGTCATAGACACAGCTTGTACTTTGAGGACTTAATCGAAATGATTGGACCAAAATAATCAGTCTTTTCACAGATCACGATAATCGATTTTTTCTTTTTAAATATTACATTTAGTTTAATTGACATCTTTTTATTATAACAAAGAAATCCGAATTGTCATCTAAAATTAAATTATTCTACAATTTCCTTACGAGAAACTTGTCATGTTTTTTATTTATTGGAAGTAAAAATTGTTCAACTATAAATTGAAACAAAATCCAAACATTTCTTTTATTTTACCGTCAATAAAATCATTCGTATGAATAAAATATTAACGTTGATCATGCAGCGATATATCACAAAAACAATAGCTAGTGATAAAATTTTAGTGCACATCGGTTGTAAAAATCTTGATGACAAATACAAAACTGGAATGACTACATAGCTATCGTAACTGAAAGAAAGTAAAATCAAAACAGCAGAAAAATTCAGAATTAAAGCTTTTGTTAATAAAAAGTGCTATAACAATGGTGATAATGCTAGCAAATATTATTTATAAACAAAAATGTTATATTTATAAAAATATGAATATTTGACATTTAAAGGTCTATCAATCACAATTATGAATGCTGTAATAATGACCGAAGTAATAAATTAATTTAAAATTATTTGTTTTTTTCTTTTACTTTTTTACTTTTAACGATATAGAGGCAAAAACTAACCAAATTATTTACCAAAGTTTTCGATAATTACATAAAGATCATTCGAAGCGTCAGCTTTAATTCGATTTAAGCGAAAACGAATATGAGTATGCTAGAATTTGTGAAAACCCGAATTTCCCCGAAATTTAAAATCCAATTTTCTGCGTGGACGACCGGCCAGTTAAAACTCAGAACCTTTAAAAAAATTCATCTCTAAAAGCGTGAAAAAAAGCAGGAACGAACGCTGAAAAAAAGGACACACGTAAAGCAGCGAGTACAAGCATTTGAAAAGGCTGGGCAAATTTTTGCCGCTCAACACCTTAGCAAACTAATTTTCCAGCCTTCCCTACCACTAGCGCGCCTTTGGTTTTCTTCACCGCGGGCTGGCAGTAATCTGCTTAATGTAGTCCGGTGTGACGTGCCACCCCCAGGAGGGCAATAAGGCGTGAAATTCAGGCGAAGTAATTTAATTCTTGGATTGAGCCCACAGAGCGCGCGGCTTCTGAGTCTTCATTAAATGTCGGAAAGTCAGAAGCAGTGTATATTGAAGACACGGGCTCCTGGAAAATGAAAATCCCCAGGACCAGGCAAGGAGAAATGGAGCGGGAATTGTATGCCATTTACGGCTCTGTGCTTATGTAGAGTTCGCTCTGGCTGACTTTTTTTGGTTTCCGTACTTCGTTGCATGCAAGGTCGGATGCAGAGAGGTAATTCCGCTTTCAGGGCTGACAGAACTGTCGGAAAACTCGAGAAAAGGGAGGGTCCACTAGGCGAGGTGGTAGGATGGTTTGGAATTTTTCCGGAATAGTATTACGGTTTTGTCTAATTTTTTGTTTCTTTTTCTCGCTCCCTTTATCTCTTTGCGTAATAAATACTGAATTTCAAACAATTTTCCATTTAATTCACCGAGGGAGATTTTCAGATTAACTGTATAATGCTTTTAGTTACAGGGTATTGCTTTTACAATAGATTTCGTGTTGATTTTTTGTATTTTAATTAAAGTAAGTAAGTTTTTGTATTTTAATTTTCGTATTATAACAACGAACAATAAAGTCATATCTATAATATTTTAATTAAAGTGTATTAAATACGCTTTTTATTTACAACTAAATTAAAATTTCGAGAAAAATCACGCATTTTCAAAATAAAAAGAATGAAAAAACTAAAAAATATATTGAATAAATTTTAGAAAAAAAAATACATGTACATATATATAAATTTTTTGAAAACTTAAGTACTGTACTAGATAATTTCATTATTAAAATTTATATTACTTTATTTTATGATGCAAATATTATTTTTATACCATAAAAAAAAAAGAAGGTTTTAAAGTTAATGTAAATTTACAGTATTCAAAAGAACAAAATTTTGCTTTATATTTTTCGTATTATTCAATTAAGAAAACAATTTTACAAAAATTGATTTTTTGTTTTTGTGAATGAGTAAATTTCTACATGCAGAGAATAAAAAAAATTATTTTTCTTTCTCCGATTGATGAAATCGTATATTTTAGATAGATTTTCAATGAATTTTCAAATATTTTTTACACGCTTTTCTTTTAAAAAATTTGTTTTAAAATAGGTAATGCTGTTGCTATATTTCTTTATTAACCAGTCTACATTTGAATATGCCCTCAAAAAACGGAAAATAATGTCATTTTCATATAATTTATGAGATATGCAATCAAACTAACCGTTAGGGTATCGTTAAACATGGAATAAGCGATTTTTATCAGGCTGATCGATCAACACTTAACGATAGCAATTGAAGCTCTCATACGCAAGGAACAAAAGCGATCGTCAGCAATCCTTCCACAAAACAGTCGGTAATAAAAGTCGAACAAAAGCTTGCGTCAGGTACGTGCGCGGCAATCACCGATGAACAAAAGAGCCCGTCAATGATTCTCCGACGTGCGTAAACCAGAGGCTAGACACTCGAAAAAAAAGCGCAGCAACAACTCGTCAGTTGAAACGCAGAGACGACGAGAGCATATAACAGAGAAGCGAGCGCGGGATGTTAAATAAAAGGCATTCCCTGACGAGCGGCTGACTCGATTGGAAAGCTCAATGGCGGCGTAAAACGTCCGCTTATATGCTTGTCGTCGTCGAAAAGCGCGCGCGCACGCACGCTGTAGTTGACAAACCCCGCTCTGAAGCGTTATCCATTCAGCTAACTCACATGCAGAGAGAGACAGAGAGGGAATGAGAGAGAGAGAGAGAGGCTAAGTGCGGCCCCGTTAGCAGGCATGCGTATAAGCGCGTAGCGGAGGCTACTTCCGCTCGACCGACACAATTAGCGCTCACTTTAATCATCCGCCGATATGTGCATGCACGCGCGTGCTAGCCATGCATGAGCAATCCGGTACGGTGGATGGTCAAGCTCGGGAGTCTGAGGGCACGGTTACAATCGAATGCCCAGTGGACGTAGGCAGTATTTTTTATCAAGTTTCATACGTGGACTTTAACTATTTAGATGATAAGAGGATCTTTTGAACTATACAATTTTTTATTTAATTATTTACAAATAAAAAAAATTATTAATGAAAAAATATGATAATTTTTATATGTTTGATTTTCATCCACTATTTCTTGTTTCATAAATTAGTTTTATTTAAGTTTATTCAATTTTTCAATTGAACTTTGATAGTTTATCGTTACAATTCTAGGCACATAGAGTGCCACCTCTTTTATTCTGCACTTCGCCACTGTGGTTTCGTTCTCTTTCATTAAAAGTTTATGCTCACGATTTTACCTTTCAAAATTTGAATCACTGTTTAGGTATTAATCTATGCGTCTCGCTCTAATTTGCAGTCAATGTTTAATTTAATATAATTCTACTCAAAGGATAATTCAATTTATTTTAGTTTTATATGTTTTATATATATTTTCATTTATTTTCATATGTTTCATTTACATCAGTGTATCATTAGCATACGCTCGGGGTATTTAATTAAATAAAGTAATTAGAATTTGCATTATTTTTGGTTTTAAAATTTTAAAAAGTGCCAAGAGATTTTATGAACCATTTACATTTATCCCAGAATAAACACTAAAAGGGTCTAAATGAATATAAAATTATTAAAGCATATTTTATAGACCATAAAAAAGCTTTAAATCGGGCATTTTAAAACCTACTCGACGATAAAGATTAAAACATTTATAAAATATTTTAGCGTTACAATGATTAAACACGATAATGCTCAAAATAATTCAACTTGATTCAAGCAGCAAAATTCATCCGTAGAAGTACTTTGAGTATAAAAATGCAATTAATCGTCCAGGAGGCTGCATGCATCAGCGCTAGTTCGTCAAGTGTCATTCATCTCCTCTATATCAGTCGCATCTCTTTGGCTTCTTGTGAGTTTAGCTGCGCGCGATGCAAATATTTGACGGCTCGTCCATTATGAGATTGAATCACGCGGCCGATCGGTCGGGCGCTTGTTTTCGGAGAGCAGCTCACACGGGAGTGCGCCCCTCGAGAAACAGGAACGCGAGCCGAATTTTCGGGATGTTTTTGTAAAACTGCCAAAAAAGCGCGGAGGCAAACATTTGGACTTCCGTGTACCTTGGGGAGGATTGGCGCGGACAGGCCCCACGTACGTGCAAATGTCGAGAGGCGGCGCAAATATTTGAATTCGGGAAATCGCAAAGGGAATAATGTCGAGTGCGATCGATATTTTTATATGGGCAGGGAGAAGGGATCAGAGTTCTTGCTCCGTATCGGGAGGCTCGCAGCTCGTGCCGAATTGAATGACGCATGCCGCTGATCAAGGACGGCTATCGGCTTTGACTGCCAATTATTTCTTGTTTTACGCCATCAGGCTTAATTGGCAATTTCACCTTTCTTGTCCGCTTGTATATATTTATTCGAAAACTTTGCGTTGAAAGCTGATACGTGAAGAGTAGATCTTTTAAAAGGTAAATCAAAGTTGTAAATCAAATATAGCGTTGCTGCTTGTTTACAGTATTCTCGTTAAATGTAGGTACTGATGATCATTTCATTTTATAATATTACATCTGTTATAAGTAATATATTGTATCAAAGAATATTTATTTTATTTCATTTGTACAAATAGCTGCATCCTGAGTTGGTAAACTAATATTCCAAGCTTCCAATATCTCTATCCATTGCAAATTTTATCTTTATACTTATATTTGAAGCCCAGACTTCTTAAACTAAAATTAAAAGCTGTATTCCACTTTTCCTTACAGCATTTGTTCAATTCAATTCAAAAGTTTCCCTTATCTAGCTTTCTCTCTCTCACGCGCGGGCACAACCATATATATATATATATATATATGCCCACGTACTTTCGTAGCACCAGTGAGATCCGATAAGCTCCCGGCGCTTTTGTATCCAACTTTTGCCCTTCTTCTCTAATTTCGTTCTTTCTCATCCCCGCTCTCAGCCAGCTTAGTAAATGCAAAACTCTCTGATGCACCTGGACTAGCTTCTTTATCGTCAATATCAATCAGTGATAAGCCAGAACGAAAGAAGGCGCAACGCACAAAAAGCTCGAAGAAAGAGAGACGGCGGGAAAAATGAAAACGTTCGCATTTAACTGCTCTCTCTCCCTCTCCTTCTTCCTCTCTCTCTCTCTCTCTCTCTCTCTCTCTCTCTTTCTTTCTGAGCACCCATTACACTTCGTCCTACCGCGCTGCTTGTCCCCCTTTCTCTTATTCTCTCACTAGTGTACACAGGAAAAGCTTGCGGGGGAACGGCTCGAAGAAAGACACGCAAGGAAAAAGGGGAAAAAAAGTTGCCGGCAATTGCTTGTGTATGCTTTTTCCTTTTGTTTTCCCAACTTTTCAAGCTTTGTATATCGTGAAGGTTTCGTATCGCGCCGACGTCCGAGGGATCAGCGCGCTGTTGTTGTTCATAAATTAAGGAATAAAGGAGGGCTTTCTGTTTTAGTTGGATAAACCGTCGATTCAGAAAGCTGGGAAAGTTGGCTTGTGACTTCTTGTAGCGGGATATGTACTGCCTATCTAAGATTAATGAGATCAACAGAATCTTCGGAAATTCGGATTATATGAAGTATTAATGTGGGTATATTTATCTTAAAAAAAGCTTTCCTCGCTAAAATAACAAATTTTCATACAATTTATTCAGTTTGTAGCGCTATAGGGCTCACTCCTTAGCAGGTAAATTTGGATCAGCGCTCTCATCTCGTAACTCCTCATCTTTATTTCAATTACCCCTCTGCGGTAACGCACCTCACCGCACCCGCAAGCACTCGAGGCAAGCAGCAAATTTTTCGCCTCTTCCCTCGCAAGTATTTTAATAAAACCCGAACAAACTAATCTCCCTCATTCTCCATCTCCTCCGGCCCCTTCTAACGACGACGCACAAGCGCGGGAAAAATACATAAAAGCGAGACTAGAGCTCGTCGCCGGTAGGGCTGAGCGAGCAAGTCGTACAGCAAGAAAGAAAAGTGTCCGGGAGTCAGTAACAATTATACACAGAGAAGAGCGCGCTGAAACGAGCGAGCGAGAGCGAGCCCAGTAGGAGAGAAAGAAGCAGAGAAGAAGAAGTACGAGAAGTAAAGGCAAAACGCGGCGCGGCGGGCACGCGCTCGAAGAGGGCAGCCAGTAGGGTGCGAAGGAAAGCCTCGAGAGAGGGAGAAGTTGCTCGCATGGTTGCCTTGGTGAGGTGGGCGCTTGTATATCGATCTTAGACGCCAAGCCGCAATCCCACACATATACACACGTAGACGTGGGCTGCTCGCAGAGCCAGCGCTGCTGCCGCTTGGAAAAGTACCTATATTTAAAAGTCCCGCGGCAGAAATACGTCGACGGCGCTCTTGGGACGTCTGCGCGACACGCAACCGCACGTGAATGACCGAGCGCGGCCACGACTTGTTGGAATGACGGGAAAACAGTCGGGCTTTACGTACCAGTTGTCGAAGGGAGCTGTTCGCGTGGCCGCGCGCGCGTTGCTGGCTGCCGCGCGATCGATGAAATTTCGGTGTCACATGTTAATGCAGTTTTCGACGGCGCTTCTTGAATATTCATGACTCTTCAAAACGCTTCGAAATTAGGCGGAAGGAGGGATTGAGGGAAGGCTCAGCTGGGGATTCGGGTTTCGGGGAAATTAACGCGACGGTTTTGCACGCTTTTTCAACGTTCGCGCTGACGGTTGTGGAAATGCTCGTTGAGGATGATTTGTGACGGTCTTACACTTTTCCCCGTTATTGAGACTGTAAAATATCTTTGGCGTTAAAACTTTTTGATTAATTTTTTACAACTGAGCTGGCTCTCGAGTTAAAAAGTTCTGCTGGTATATTTTGCTTTAGCGGCAATGAAAGCGGCTAAATTTACGCGAGCAATAGCGAAATCTTAACTTTGTACAAAGTTTCAGAAATCCCCTTGAAAATTGTATTTCAATTCAAAATTATACTCTACAACAATCTAAGGAAGGATAATTGAGATCTCTTTTAACAATTAAATATCAATTCAACAAATTTGTATTAATTTAACTATTATAACTTTTATAGTACTTTAATAAGTTGTCTTATAAATGTTCATTTTTGGTAAGGATCAACCATCTATCTAAAAAGCACTTCAGTGAGGCTTTTATTTTCTAGAAGTATAGTAGTAAAATAATAAGTACCACACAGATAAAATATTGACCAAAAAACTGTCAGTTTAAAAATTGATATCCAATAATTTATTTCTCTTTGTATTGATCGACAATCTCTATTTTCTTTCTTACTTTCACTCAAATAGTTACAAAATATATGAAGAAGCTTTCAAGAAGTAAGTCAACCTTTAATCCATAGGTGGTAGTACATTGTTAAGAATAGCATCAGTTATTTATTTTATGTATTTTGCCTCTATATATAAAGAAAAAGAAAGTAACTTTATCTAGCCCCAAGGTATAATTTGACTTTATTGACACTTACTATTTCTTACTTCAAATTTGACGCTTATTGTATTAGCAACAATTTCGAATTCAGCCCAGACCAGAAGTAAATCTAAAATTAAATTAAAGCCTCTTTGAAAAATCGATAACCGTTCGCAGAGCGAGCTAAAGTAAAACGCTCGATATAGGGGTCCAAATCAAGAGCGCGGGCTCGGAATGTTTGCAAAGGAAAACCGCGCGCGCGCGCGCGTGTTTCAACATAGCTGCGAGGTCCAGAAGCGGCTTGTAGACGAGGCAGATGGAGGCCGTGCGCTCACCAGAGTACAAACTCTCGAGGCATGAAAAGTTAATTGGGAACATCGGCTTCGCCCTATCTCCATCCTCCCATACATCTATATGTACTTGCATATAGTCCGGCCTGGGAAAATGCCTCGTCACGTATCCCCTCTGGGGGAGGAGGCGTCCTGGAAAATTGATTTTGCAAAGTTCCGGAAACATCAAACCGTCGGGTCGGCCGCGAGCGAAAATTACAAGTGCCTCGGCCGCTCGCTCGTGCATCCAGTGAGCCCGGCTCTACAGCTGCAAATGACTCGTCGTCGGTCAAATTGGATTTGCCCGAGCGTTTGCGCGAAAATAAAAGGCTGAAAAATGAAGAATTTTCATCGGGCGCGCGCGCGTGCACGGCTGGGATAACGAGCGGCGGCTGGGCCGCTAACTCGAAGTGCCAACTACCTGCTGGATCGTGGTTTAGCGAGGAGGAAAACTGCCGCGATAAAGTTCGACTACTGGAGTACACGGGCCCGAGTACGTGCCGCGAGTAAACACGTTTTTCAGGCGCGCCAGGCCGTCGTGAATTTACTCACGGGGCCGGGCTTACTACTGAAATTTGTGCGGTCGACTTGGCCACTCTTTCTACAGCTCGCTTTGGAACGCCGGTGCAATTAATTCCAATCCATTCCAATGCGGCATTGTCTTGCCTCGTTGCGACGCTCGGCTTGTTTTTTTTCTCTCTTTCTCTTGCAGTTGGCAAATGGCTTAGCGCGAATCGATAGATCACATTAACTTTTTTGAACTACGATTCGATGCTGAATTTATTGAGGCTCTATTTATAGATTAATTTAGGTAAAGAAAATTTTGTTGATCTTCACAAAATTATTTGTTTCTTTTTTCATTAGTAAAATAAAATAAAGGACTTGTTTGTGGAGTTCAACTGTTTTTCAAATTTAACCATTACAATCTAGGAAGAACGATAACATATCCTATTCAAATCTTATATTCATTAGGTAAAGTAAAATTAAAGGGCATTGTCCACAATTACGAAAAGTTTATTTCGGCAATAAATAAATACTTGAGTTTATTGCCGTTAGAAAGTTTCTTTCATTCAGCAAAGTGCGTAGTTACATCCGTTTTAAAAATTCATTCAGAATTCAAGCTCTAAGCATTTCGTGACATTCGCAGAGAGCAAGTTTTCCCGGAGAACAAAAATAGAAAATTTTCTCCAAAGTGACAACAGTCTGGCCTCAATTTACTAGCGAGGGGCACGTAAGGTACTTTGTCCTAGAAAATCTTTTTCCGCGCGCGGGTCTTTTATCTTTCGGATCAATAAAATATATTACTGCTGAATGCGCACCTATGCACGTCTCTTATAAACATGTAGGTTATAAAAATACGAGCCAGCAGAGCTAATCGATAACAGTACTCGCCGACTCATTATCCTCTCGTGTCATTGCCTTTCTTTTTTCACGCGCTTGATGCACGATTTATTTTCGAAAGTCCAATCACCTCCTCTCTAAATTTAATAGCCCGAAAACAAAAGGTCCGCGCCGCAATTAGCAGCGAATTAAAGTAATGGCAGACCAGACACGAATCCCTCTCTCTAATTACACGAGGCTCAGCCGTTAGCTAGTCTCTCTCGCACAGCGTAAATTTTGCCATCTCGCGCAAAAGCTCGTCGTGCCGTGCTCTCTCTCTCTCTCTCTCTCTGCAGTTCTTTCATCGTTTCGTGTCAATCGATTTTTGAGGTTCAACGGCTCCATTCTCGCGCGCGCGCACACACCTCGCCATTGTATTACTTAATGGTTCTGTCTATAGTTTCGTTACAACCGACGAATATTAAATGTGAAGTTGCGTTAGCGTGTGCACACGCGAGCCTGGCAAAAACCGCGAGCTCATTAAATTCGATTACGTTCGGCCGATAGCACAAACCTTATCGCTATCGATTTCGGTAAAAAAAACGCCCGGTAACGAGGCGGTTTATATACGCGCTGTCAAACGCAATCTCGGCTCGAGCGCATGGAGGGGCTTTTAATATCGTTTCTCGAGGAGCCGGAGAGATAAGCGAGTATTAAAATGCCAGCGTAATTAGAGGGCCAAGCGTGCGCGAGATGGTTGCACTTCTTTTTGAGATTTCAATTTTGAAATGCGCGGCACGCAAGCGTACGTGGACTTTTTTGCTGAGGAGCTTTGTTACGGTGTCATTAAAATGGACTGGGGAATTTCATTTGATTTTAATTATTATGGATTTTTCATTAGCGCTGGGATTGTGGAAAACGGATAGATATTATTCTCTGTTTTATTATTTTTTTCTGTTTTTATATATGCGTCATTGTTGGAGCAAACATTTCTCGGAGTCAATTATTTGAAAAAGACTATAAACTACGCATTAGCTCTTTTTCCCTATTCATTTATGCAATTTATACCAGCATCACCTCCCACATTTAGTAGTCAGCGAACGCCTTGCACATAAATATGAATTGAACTTTAAAGTGTTAAATTTATTCCTTTACACATATATTTCTTTTGAAATACGCCTTTTATTATTTACTTATGAATAAAGATAATATTTTCTTGATATTGTTGTAAAAAATAAGCAATTTTTTTTAACTCCATATTTTACAAAATATGTATCTACAACAAAGTATATATAAATATTATAGATAGAAATATTAGATAAATTTATGATATTAAACTAATAATAGAAATATGATATTCAAAAAAAAAAAAAAAATAATAATAAAAAATATTTAACAGCTTTAATTCAATTCTAGAAATAAAGTTAGAGAAATATATATTCAATTAAACACTATTTCAATAGAAATGAGCTCAAATGAAGATGAAGTAATCCTCATTAAAATTCACTGATCCACTGTAGATTTACTATGATTCTAGAGATGCATATTTTCAGATAACTCGGTTTTAATGAAGATTTCAGTATATGAAACTGTATTTAAGGCAAGAAAAGATAAAATTTTGACGTCAAACAAATGGCTTTTGTACACGTTTCTTCCAACGTTAATAGGTTCCTTTCATCCAACAAATTATCTGTAATTCATCGAGGAAATTGATACAGCCCAGATCAACCCGCAAAATGTTCCCGCATGAAATGCTTGAATAACGACATTTACGTCAAACAATTAATTAAATTTTAAGAGCTTATATAAACTTGAGGCAACATGTTGGCTATTACCAATTCAGCCACGAACTTTAGCCTAAATACATATTATCAGGGGGCGGAAGAGAAAAAAAGCTCATCAAATTAATTGGATGTATACATAAAGGGACCGGCAAGTATCCAAAATTAGCAGAAGAGCAATTACCCGTACGCAACAGATACAACAGGGAATCTGTAGGTGTGGCTGTCATCATGAACACGGAATCAAAGAGGTGTGCTCATCTTTGGTAAGGCTCATTGCTTTTTGGCCCCCCTTCCCGTCACGCTAATGAGCCAACATTCGGCGGACTAATCATCCTGATAGAAGTCCTCGCGGACATCGACGTCCTAGTTATTTCTTATCGACCTTTATTATCTTGCTTTTTCTCGTTTTGTATTTATATAAATGTCGCAACGTATGCACCTATGACAGGGTGACTTATTCTTTATTATCAAAAATAACATTTGAATATCGAGTGGACAAACTAACTTTTGGATTACACGTAACGCTACTACTGGTTACGCTATTTATTCACTGATTATGTAAAGAAAAAATTTCGCTGAAATGTTACTGGCCTTAGAAGTTAATTAAATGTTATTTGCTTTAACATTTTCATTTTTAATCGCCCTTTTGTAGCATGTAGAATACTTATGTAAGTATGAGAATGTGGTTTTCTGGTGGTCACATTTGAATGTAGTAATTAATGCGGGCTTGTTCACATCAAAAGAACCACCCTTAATAGTAGAGGATCTCTTAGCACTTTTAAGAGCGTTTTAAATATTAGAAACATGTAAAGTTCTTGAAATGCAAAGTATACTTTGAATCTAAAATTCTAGTTTGAATTAAAATTATAATTAAGTGATCTTTTGTATGTTGTGCAAATACTCATGAAAGAAAGAATATTAAAATTTTTTACTTCCGTTTGTTAATTTTATCATATATAAGTTTCTTTATACTGATATGAACTCTTTAAAATTAATGAAAATATATTTGTATATTTAAATAGTACTTTTTAATTTTTAAATGTACAATTTCATTATTACATAAAAATTAAAAGTACGTCGTATGATATTTAAGAATTTAAATTTTTTTATTGAAAAACCCGAGATGAGAATATTATTCATGCAGTTCTATTTTCCCTAAACGATTTTACTATGCTAGCATTCAAGCAGTAATATTCTACACAACATACATCACTCCAACATATTTCAGCACGGATCCTTATCCCTCCCCTCCGATTTCATTTTTTTGGAATCTCTAATAGCCCGTCAGAGCGTAGGAAAGGCAAAATGAAAAAAGAAAAACGTATGCACGCGCGTGCGGGGGAGAAATTGGAGAAGGGCACGAGATTCGATCCCCCTCCCTGCGTGTCTCGAAGAAATATAATGCTCCGCAAGAGCGATAGAGGGAGAGTTTATAAGAATCATTCAAACGTAAGCGTGAACTCACACAGAAGGAGAGAGAGAGAGAGGGTAAAAGAGGGAGCAGAAGCGACCCAATTTACAGGCGAACGAAGTCGCACACGGTGCTACTGTCTTGAAAAATTCAAATCTGCCTTTGCCGTCGACGCGAAGGCTATGAGAGAAAAAGAGAGGAAGGCGTGTGCACATTTATCGAACTGTGCACGTCGCGTGGCCGTCGTTGCGCTTTTCTTTCACCCCTCTTCCTACTCACTCCCCTTTCTCGCTTCCTTGTTTCTCGATGCTTTCTCCTTGGGGACAGATTGCCGAAAAATTTCGAGCTGATCAAGTCCTTTGCATTTTGACAGAGTTCAGCTTCGAGTTTCCGTTTACTTATTTAAGCGGTAGCTAAAGTTTTTGGATTTAGTTGTGCATACATCGAGTAACTTAAACTGTCGTGCGATAGGAAGGGAAAATGAAGTAGAGTATCGCATACAAATTTCTTTAAAATTAAACAACTTAAACGTTGTTATCAGTTTTTAGCTAAAGAAGAAATGCTCAAAATATTTATTGGCAAACCTATATGTTTTTTAAAATTAAAATAATATGCAGCTAATGTAATAAAATTATTATTTGTAAAGGACAGCAGAGAAGAAACCAAGATTATCGTGGCGAAAAATAAATAAACCCTACTTATGGTTTTGCTGATATGCATAAGACGTTTCTAGGACCTATTTAATTTTCTACTCCGGCAGTTTTTAAACATATTGAATGACTGGTGATATACCCCACAAGATTACTTTTTTCGCTATATTGCAAAGTCAATATCATCGAAATCAAATATTAACAAAAAAGTAATTTTAAATTTATTAGTTTTACAAATTTACTATTTACGAAATTTGAAACATTTTAAAATAAATTAAGTATTAACGTATCGAATTCTTTAATAAACAATGAGTAATAATAATATTATTTTGTTCTTTGATATAAAAATTATTTTTAGTATTTAAATAAATAATGTTGAAAAGAACTAAATTTTATAAAGTAAAGTAAGATATACAATATTTAAAAGTATTTATAAATAATCTAATATTTGTTCTAAAACGGCAACATAATCAGCAGCAGATCTAATTGCATCTCTTAAAAACAAATTACGAGAATACTAGAGTTTTAGGCGAGACTCGAGAGCAAGCGCGGGAATTCGGTCAGCGGAAAATTTGGCAGCGGGCTTACTCTTCTCCTCTCGCTATCTCCTCGAGCTCGCGTCCGCTTCTCTCCCCTTTATCAGTTCGTCGCGGAGCCTTGAATATAATTCTGCTGCAGAAATTGGCCGCGCCAGGACAATAATCGAGGAAGCTCGCAGGCGCAGGCGCGAAACTGCAAACTGCCTGCTGGCAAGCCCTTTAATTACTTGCAATCTACATAATGTAGCGCGCTGCATATCTATATATGCATGCGTGTGCGCGCCTCTATATATATGTACATATAATATACACCCACACCTACACGTGGACACTCATGAATGAAATATACAGGGAGGGGAAGAGAGAGAGAGAGAGAAGCAGAACCGCACAGGATGAATTGAAAATCACTGCGGTGCGAGAGACAAAGAGAGAGGGAGAGGGCGGATACATCCCTCCCGCGTATAACAGGCTAATTAGTCCCTTTGAATGACCGAGCAGCAGCTTTTCAATTCCTCCCCCGGTATATTTTGTCCCGTTGTACTACACACGCATGCGAGAATTTTCATCGCGCTAAAAGATACGAGCACATCGCGCAGATTTGCTGGAGGGCCGCGGCCTGCATATCCCTCAAAAAAATGGAGGATTTTCCTTCTTTTCACGCTGGAGACGAGGGAGCCGTACCACCAATAATTTACCCCGAGACGCTCCACGCTCACCCAACTAGAGCCGCGTACGCGCGACTTTTCTTTGAAATGATAATATCGCCGTGTCACTGACTCCGACTGGCAGCCGCTCGCGTTTTTTTTTATTCCTCGCAATAACGAGAGTGAAATTACATTCGCCGGCGAGCGAAATCTTCTTAATTATTGCGCGCGCTGCGTCGCCGAGCTACGGAGAATGAAATAAAAATGATTATTCACGCGCGTGCGGAGCCGGTATAATGAGAAAGCGAGGAGAGGATTAATTTTTCTGCCCCCGCGACGCAGCGGAAAAGGAGAAGCTGCTTGTTCCAATCAGCCGGTAATCAAATATTTTTACTACTGCAATCATACACAGCGCGCGGGGAATATTGCGCGCCGACGGTAAAGCCGCTTGCGTTTATTTATCTATCTTTTTGCGCGGCGGAGATGCGGGCTCGGGAAAATTCAGAGGCACGAAATTAGCCACCTCAATTATACGCTTACTGCCGCGTTGGAAAGTTTTTTCGAAGGCAAATTTTCCGAGCGCTCGGGCTGTATATTACAGCGGCGTACTTTTTTTCGATAAATCTCGAGGAGAATGGTCCTGCAGAGCGCGAAACTAGCTTGAGTTTCTTGAAATAAAAGTTTCGGGAGCTAAGCCCTCGTGCTTTAGTTAGAATTTAATTAGAGGAGTATGCTTTTACGCTAATAACAGTGCAAACTTTCACTTGGCAGGGGGGAGCTTGATTTCAGAATGAGCGTAAACGTTGATTATAAGGCTGTTTAGGTTTAGCCGAGCTCTTTTAATTTCGTCAAATTTCATGAATGAAGCGGAAAAAGCAAGCGATATTTAATGAACGCACTTGACGGCCGGGCAAAAACGGCAGTTGGATAAAAAAAAAAGAGGGAATCTGCAACGCCGCGAAACACTGCATGTTTTACTTGCGCGGCGTGAATAATTCAACGGGCGAAAATTCTGTCACGTCTATATACCGCGGCGCGCGCGACAACAATAAAATGGCCCCGAAAGTCAAATAAAATTCTCTTTTCATGCCGCGGCGCTATCCATCTCGCCTAATCTAAAGCAAGCGCTATCTCTCTTACTCCCTCGCTTTCTCCTATCTCTGTCTGTGTTCAGTGGCAGTATATCCAGCCGGCACGCCTGCCATCATCATTCTTCCCACGCTTTTTCGAAAAAAATAAAAGAATTTTACGGCGCGAGCGCATAACGGCAGCCGCGCTCGCTCGCTCGCTCGCTCGCGACGTAAAGCCCTCAGACTCGGGGATGAGCCACCGCCGGCGCGTTGGAGGAGGGAAAAAAAGGCCCTTGTATGCATAACAACAAGAGAGCAACCGCATAAAGCGAGGAGCAAAACACACGACCCGCGTTCGTGCATACACATACACATACTCTCTCTCTCTCTCTTTCTCTCTCGTAAAAATCGATCGCGCGCTCACCTCCTCCGTGCTCACGGTTTATAGAATAAAAAAAAAAGCGGCGAGCATGCAGACAGAAAAGAGTCATCAGCAAACCGGGAGATAAATAAAAATAAATCACTCCCTCGTAACCTCGACACTCAGCGCACGCGGGCTGCCGCGCGCAACAAAGAAAAATAGAGCCGAGGATCGATGCTTATAAAAAGACAAAAGCGATTTACCCGGCGTGCGGCGTGCAGGCCAAACAAGATCCCGAGCAGCGGTGGCATCATCCTCGACGACAGCAGCAGCAGCAGCGGCACACGCGCACATAGGTATATATATCTTCTTTCTGGCCCGCTCTCTCTCGGCTCTACCCTCCTTCGGCTCTGTTCCTTCAAGGCGCACGGCGCGCAGAAATCAATGGCACAATCGAATACGCCGGAGCATCGCTCTTGCCTCCTTGTCGTCTCTGCCGCCTCGTCTTTGCAGTAGTAACAGACGGCTCGGTGCCCTTAGCACTAGCCCGTGACGGCGAAGCCCGCGAAAAGCGCGGAGCGGCCAGCATTCGGCTTGCGCTCGCGGTAGCCAAGGAAAAATTAATCAACCAAAGACAATTCTTCCCTCTTCTTCTTTCACGAGCGCTCGAGCATCCTCTCAGAGCTAGGCTCGAAGGACCCTTCAGCTTCTTTGCTTTTCCTTATTTTTATTTTTAAACTCGGACTCGCGCGCGAAAGTGGGACCTGGAGGTGGGGGGGTCGGAGAAGAAACAGAGAGAGAAAGAGAAGGCAGGGGTCAAGAGACAGACAGAGAGAGAGACGAGATAGACAGAGCGCGCGAGGAGGCGAAGAAAGAGCGGGGGCGCGCGCGCGGGCAGCAGCTCCTTCGGCGGCGGCTACTCGTCGGTAACTACTGGCCGAACCCGACGAGCCGTATATGCGCGCGCTCGGGGCACTTGGGTGGTTGCCACCACCACGGACATGCGCGCTCCGGGGCGCGTCGCCGCGCGCGCGTGCGGTACACACGTATATAGCGCGAGGAGCCAGCGCGGCGGCGGCGGCGGCACCAGCGCTCCTCCCCCTACTACCTCTCTCTCGCTCTCTCGAGCCGCGCAGATGTGCGGGGGTGCGCGCAACACCGAGGAATACCATAAATTGGCTTATCTTTGACTTGGAGGATAAAAGATGCAGCAGAGAGTCGAGAAGTCGAGTGGTCGGAGGAGAGGGATGTGTGCTTTTTAGGGTTCGGGAGGATTGAAAATTCGGGAATGAGGGGGAGAGGTTTTTTTTCGGCAGGGGGAGTTTTATCTGTGTAATTGTTTTGTGGCTTTTGTCTTGAGGGGCGAGTGGTGAGGAAAGAATAACACGTTGCCAGGGGTTGCGGCCTTTTTTTTTAGATATTAAGGAGCAACGACTGCAGGATTAAATATCCGCTCGTCGATCGCCGGTATGATTAATAATGTTTTTAGCGGAGGAGCTTTTTAAAATATCGTTCATTCGAAAAGTGGAGAGTCGGGATCGAAATAGAATGGTATTCATTGCGAATAATTGATGACCTATTAAACCCGAAGCCATTAACCATTGTGATTGTACAATGTTTTCAGCGTTTCGAGCATTTGCTTGAGTAAGTTCACTAAAGGTTAAAGGTTTTAAACTTTTGATGAATTTTATTTAAAAGTAATGACAAGAATTGACGTCTGACAATTTGAGAATGGATTGTTTTATGAAACATCTTATGAATGGAACTTTTAAAATTCCTTGCAAATGGAAATAATGAGAGAAAGTGAAAATTCTTGTTCCTGTTGTAAGAGTTATTTTTGAGGTAATATTTCTTTTCTTAGACACGGCTGTATACCGTAAGCTTTTAAAATTACGAATGTTACTTAAACATTTTTAAAATGCAGTGTTTTTGATACTTTTGTACTTTTTAAAATACGCTTTATCCTAAAATAAATAAAATGTTTGTATTTCATTGAGATGGTGAGAGCTTCCAATGAATTTAAACAATTATTTTCATCAATAATCGGATAAATTGGAAAATAAAAATATAATTTAATCATATTGAATAAAAATGTTGAAACAACCAGATAAAAAGTATACTAATTCAAAGTACGATAAGACGGCTTTACAACACGAAAGCTGAAAGCATAGTTCATAATTAACGATGAAAAGAGTGCTCGAGCTGTATGTTGATATACGTAGGAGAAAAAACTATAAGACTCCATTTAATTTAACCCCACAATAGCATACACAGCACGTATGAAAAAAATCTGACTGTAAAAGTTTTTGTGCTACTTATAACTCTTTTTAAATATTTAATATTAATGTTTAAATGTTTAGCAATCATTTCATATATGATTTTGTATCAGTCGAGTTTATTAGCTTTTTCTTACAGTAACTTTAAATAAAAACTCTCTCAAAACTTGTAATATAGTATATTACGCATTTGAGCAGTAAAGTATTGGCGAGTCTTCAGCGTGTGTAAATAGCAACCCAAGCCAAAAGCGAGAAAGGTATAAACAGGCTATGAAGTTGCCATTTTACGTGTACGTATATACCTGGGCCGAAAATACCACTTTTGTTTTTGAGTCGAGAGCGACAGTGGTACTCCAAAAAAACGAATTATAAAAGTAATCTTGATTATGAAATGAAATAATCTATGTAATATTTATAATTTTTGGGAAATTTTTTGTCTTCAAACAACACTATTTTTCTAGGCCAGGAACTGATGACCTCAAAGATTCAGGACAACGATCGAAAATTCAAGGAATTCCAGGACATTCTAAAATACCTTTCCGTCTCACTTTTCAAAACACTTTTTTCCATTTTATTCTCACAATTTTTACAGAATTTTTCAATCCAAACATCATTCTAAAGCTTGAAAAAAATAATAAAATTTTTAAAGGTAACCCGTTATAGCCAACGTATAATCCATTAAAACTTTTGTTGATAGTGCACTTTTATCTAAAAACTCGATCGTGGCCAAAAAAAAAACTTTACCAAGCTTTTCAAAAAATTAAAAAATTCCCAATTCTTAAAAAAGGGAAAACTGTAAAATAAAAAAAAATCCCAACATTTTTCCCTACATTATTACCTACAAATTTCACTATAATTAAAAAGCACGATGTTAATGCTCTTATCTCGAATAAAGAGGGAAAAAAAATCGATGACAAAATAGATAATTCCTCGGCTAATCCCGCACAATGTATAGATAATCTTCCACAATCTTTCTACGTAGCGCATTACACATCCAAGCACAGGCTTGAGAGAGCCCTTCGTCGCGACGTCGACTTTTCTCTTCTCTTCCTGGCAGCCTCCTCTCTATTTTCCCTCCCTTGTGTCCGTTCTCGGCCCACCCCTCCCTCGCTCCTCTCTGTTGCAGGCCTCTCGTTTTACAACCCTTCTTTCATCGCGGTCAATCATCTTCGCGGCCGCACACCTACACTACAACACAGAGGCAAAAACCCACACGCAGCAGCGGCACAGCCGCCCCCAGCGCTTTCTCTTTCTTCTCCCTTGTATGCGCGAGGGGACGAATCGTCGCAGTCTCTTTCGCTGACTAGACTACGTGCCGGAGCGCTGGCCTTTCCCTTCCGTTGACGACGACGACGACGACGACGTCTTTTTTCTCCACTTCTCCACCCCCGTCCGGCCGGCCTTTTTTGTTTCTACGTTTCTATACGCGCCGGATAAATTAGAAGCCGGGAGGAGCTGAATCTTTTTTTTCCCCTCGCGGTTCTTTTTTTCGACTGGGGAGGGCTGCTCGTTGTTGATGCTTTTTTAACGCTCTCTGGCAATTCACGAGTGAGAAAAAATTGATTTATTTAGGGAAAAGCGCTAGCTAAGGAGTGATGTCGCTTTACTGCTCAAAGGGGAGATAGCGAATTATCTGCTGTAATAATTAGCAACGCTCGTTTGCTTGAGATTACTTTTTTGATTGGATAGTTACCGTCGTACATTTACGAGCTATGTTGTTGGCCTATAAGGCTGTAAGTCTTTTGTCTTCTCTCTGATTAAAAAAAAAAAAAATTACGTTTCATGATGTAAATGATGATTTTCGTAATTATGAATTTATAAATTCATTTACCAGCATGATTTATTAAAAAAATGTTTAATTTTTATTTTAAAAGAAACTATTGTTTAATTATAAAACCTTTTGTAAAAAATCTACCATTTACTTCAAATACTTGTCACAAAAGAAACATAAACTTCTGCAGACTTTGGTAAACAGCCTGTATCCTTTTTTTTCCCGTCCTCTCTGAATTCCTCGGAAACGCTGGGAGAAAGACAAAAAGGGACGAAATTGTACGGGTCAAAGACATACTGCAGAGATAGGAATGTGTTCGGAATTCTACGCAGGGTGTAACACGCCTGTGCACCCCTATAAACTTCATAAAAGATTTTACCGTTCTTTCTAAAATAAATAATAATCGATATGAAAACAAATCGGAAAATATAAAAAAAATACTTTATATTAGAAAAATAAAATCAATTATTATTTATTTAACAATATCCATAACTTTAGTAATATAGTGCGTATATCAACTGTAAGTTTGTAACTGATATAATTATGCAGCAGCGCAATGCAGTAAAATCACTTCATAGAATCAAACGCGCGTAACTCACATTATGCCATATATTCGTAATATAACGCTATCTCTTGTTAAAATGAAGGTGTTGCAAATGAAAACCGCTAACGGCTGCTATGGTTCTATGCGAGGAAGCACGTTCTGGGTGTAATTTATTTGGCATTTAGTTTTACATGCGTTTCATAAAATTTAGAGTTTTATTAATTATATTCTCGTTTTGTGCTCTGACAAAGTGAGTAAATATTTATTAGAATATCGAGCATTAATTAATTTAATCACCTTTACACAATTTATTCGCTTGAATTCAATTTCAATTTTACGGAATATTTAGTAGCATTGTATTTAGTTATGAAAATTAGTTCAATATCTTTCAAAATATATTATAATATGATAGTTTTAAAAATTTTTATAACTAAAAATGATTTTGAAAATAAAGTAAATCTTATTACATTTTATTAAACTTTGCCTTGTTCATAGCGATCGATAAATTCAAATTTTAAACTTATTAGATAGCTTTTCTTTTTATAATCCTTACGTTCAAAATGAATTTTTTTTTATTATCGATTAAAATAAAAATAAATTGAATGTACACATCTTACTCCAGAGCCTTAAGATATTTAATTTAATATAATGTGATGATTTAATATATCAGATTAAAAAATATAAAGAACTATTAATAGTAATGACTCTTTTGACATGCTAACAAATGAAATTTATTTTTTCTATTTATTAAATTATTTATAGAAATAACAATTACAAATAAAAATCATATAAATATTATATTTTCCATATTTATTCTACAAAAGGTAATTTGCCGCTAGCAACAGAATCCCGTTGTTGTATGTTAATAATTTGATATTATGAAATATCGTTAAATGTAATTAATAAGTCATAATTATTATTACACGGTATATCGTTAAGTACATTAAAGGAAGATGCGATGTTAAATGAAGCAGAGTAATTGATGGTTCGTTATAAAAACGCATCAGTGACGGGTAAGGTAACGCCCCTTAACATTCGAGTAATTGAACGCTCCGCATTATTAACCTGACAAATGTTGACTCAGTCGTGTATCTCATATTTATTAAGCTTATTTTCAATTAAATAATTCTTCCAGTCCCCAGATATTTATTCAATTTCATAATGCATAAGAAATATTCGATAACATTATAATTACAGCTCTCCAATGAATAATCAATAAGTTTCCCGCCACAAAAAAACCTCACAATCTCATATCGAAAAAGCGGAAAATCCAGCGCGCAACCTTTACAAACCGAGTCTCAAGATTTCTCGAGATATCCTTTAAAGCTCGCTCGAGCCGTAAATTCGCGCTTCTCCAAACCCGAGAGCGATTTATCGTACTTAAAAGCAGACAGGGAAAAGTATTTTGTTCCAGAAATAGAGTTTGTCGCCGTCGTGTAGCGGGGAAACAAGAGACGGCTGCGGAGGTGACGGGCCGCATCCTAGGAGACAGCCCAAAAGAAAGGAGATTTCGAGACGCGACGAAGACGGAATACGCGTTACACTCGGCTGTATTAAAAGAGGGAGGCTCACTCTTTCTCTGGGAAAAGCGGTTTCTGCGGAGAAAAATCGATAATACAGCGCGTGTTGGATTTTTATTGTGCGGCGGGTACGGCAAGCAGCGCAGCACTGGATAAAGGACTTGTTGATGGCGAGCAAGCGAGCGAAATATTTTACGACGCGAGCTCTTTTATATCGCGAGGGGAGAGAGAATCTTATACCTTTTTCCCTCGCGTCCTCCGACGATGAGCCGCCCGCCGGATAAATAATTTTCGCTGCAGCGCGCGCTATCGCGGCGACCCTCGCAGCTATGAGCATGTGTTCCGTGTCTTATCTGTGTCGTTCTATTTTTGCCTTGTGTGTTACTAATTTTTTTTTTTTTTTTTTTTTTTCTGGTAATTATTAATTTAGTTATAGAAAATGTTTTACGGTTTGTAGATTATGCAGGTGTATGGTTAATTATATTAAGAAAAATTTAATTATTGCAAATGGGTTATGTTTTATAAACTGACTTGTTGACTTTTTTATAAATGCTAAACTACATTACACATGTTCACCAACGAAAGTACTACGGAAAAAATATTTCTTCTAGGTTTTTTAAAAAATGTATGTGCAAGCCGATAACGACGTTATTATAAAGCCCTTAAAGTTTTAGTAGACTAAATTGTACTATTTTTCCAGGTCTTCATTCTCAAACATTTAGATATTTCGTTATTTTTAAAGCAAATATAGCGAAATATAATGTCTCTCGGCGCACAAAAATGTTAAAAGCTTTCAAATAATGTTATTAATTAACTAAAATTTTTATATAGTAATTAAAAAGAATTTTAATTTAATTTAATATTAATAATAATTTAATATTAATCTGTGCCTGAAATTAAATGGAATGAAATAAAATAGAATAAAAATAAAATCATAAATTGATTATAATTACTTTTAACTATTGAAAAATTTATCTCTGAGTGAAACTTACAAAATATTAAAACTAATTTATTGATTTCTACGATGCAGTAAAATTTCCGTAATGGTTCATACATTTTATGGCTCTTTAAGTATTCCACTTCCATCTGATAAAAAATTACTTTAGTACAATGTATTGCTCATAAAAAATATGGCTTCTTTCTACTAAGAGTGCATAATTATTTACTTATAATAAATTTTGGTTCTTAGCCTTGAGAAAATTTTATGAAACATTTATATTTTTCAAATTTATGAAAAATATAGGCATCAGTAAATAAATAAAAGATAAAATTAGTTTTATAAAGTTCAATGACGTATGGTACAAGAAAAAGTAAATATGATATAAAGTTTTTTCCAGTCTAAGTGATTTATAGTTATAATTAAGAAAGATAGTTTGACATCATATTAAAACATTAAATTCAATAAAAGAACTTAAAACCAGACTGTAAAGAACTGATTTGGACAAAATAATATAATGTTGTTGACAACTTTAGAATAGAATTTCTCTTACCTTCCAGCAATTCCATTTGGCTGAATCTCTTGTAAAAATATTCCTAGTTCACCTCGATCTTTACTACGCAGTCCAACAACACTGAACCCAAGACTTGTTCCTTCTGATTTAAACAGCTATAATTGAAAACAATATTAAATTAGTAAAGTATATAAGCTTTTTTTTTATAAATTTTGACAAAATGACGAAATTGTACATTACCTGGACAGTAAAAATTTGACGACCCTTGGCTGCCGTTTCAATGACCTTTTGAAATTCTTTAGCATAAGTTGGGGTCATTATAGGTGGCATTCCAATTACCTCTGAAGTTAAACTAGGACTTGTGACCTATGATAAAAAAAATTTCTTATTTTAATCATTGCATCATTATTGATGAAGAGTATTAGTCATTGAGGATGTAATTGTTTTAAATAAGCCAACTTTAAGATATAATAAAGTAAAATATTAAACTTTTACAGAAGAAAAAATATTTCTTAACTTTGTAAGTCAAGAAATGTTTTTTAATGAAAATATCAATATTTCTTAAAATTTTTGAAGGAAGCTACAAATGTATCAAGCATTAAACTTGATATCACATAATAAATACCTGTGCACTAGTATCTTCGCTACTGCTATGCAGTAATGGTGCTACCGGAACTCTCTGATCGTCTACTTCGCTGCTGTCTTGGTATAAATTTTGATACATAGCCTGTCCAACCGGCTGGACAGGTGTGCTAGGAACCGAAAGCTCTAGTTGTCCACCAAGGTTAATGTTGAAATCACCAGGTAAAATAGAAGGATGTTGTCCGAGCTGACTATTTAATTCTGCTAACGAATCTTGTATAGTCACAATGCTGCGGAAAACTGGATCCTCCAGCAGTGAAATAAGCGATTGCAGATCCTGAGTCGTGTGCAACTGCAACTTTGGATCATCGCAATCCTCCACTCGCTTGTGCAAATGCTCCAGCAAATGCAGTGCCGTTGAAATATCTAAATAAAAATTAGAGTTTTTTATTTAATTGAATTAGATATAAAATTGGAAGACTAGCTTTTAGAATTGTATAAAAATTGAAGTTTAATTTAATATGTTGTAAATCAAATTCTGCTCGTAAATGCAAAATAGATTTGAATGTTTACACATTTACATACTGGACTTTAGCCATATTTTAATATAAAAAACTCATTCTCTTTAATAATGTATTAAAAAAGTGTAAAAAGCAATAAGTACCGACTGGTAGCAACCGAAATGACAGCTCTGTCGTTTAACAAATCTCAACATACCCGTATTCAACGTCATTTTTGCTCCTTATCTTGTGATCCTCGCTCAAAGAGATCCCTCAGCTACGTCTCTTTGCAAGCAATCCTGGAAAAGAAAAAAGAAAAAACCTTCTTGAAAGGTCGAGTAGAACCAGTGCTGGGGGAAGAAGAAGGTCGGTGCATCAGGAAGGGAGACAGGTGCATGGGCAAAGCACTGCAAGCGCGCTCGGTGCTTTCACAACACGCAGGCGTCAAAGGTAAAAGTTTTCCAGGCCTCCTCTGGTCGCCTTCGGCTCTGGCAATTGTCATGCAGGAGGCGGGCAGCTTGTTTACAAATAAGTAATGGAGGGGAAAACACGAGGGAGTCGCGCGTACGTGTCGAGAAAATCAATAAACAATTACACTGGAATCAATCGGGCAGCCACATTCGGAGCGCGGACGAGTCGTTGCGTTGGACTCGCCGATCCTTCTCCGCGCACACGCACACACACAGAGAGAGCCGCGCTCTCTTCCTCTGCACGCTCCTGCCTTCTCGAGGATGCTTGTCCCTGGCTCTCCCGTTCCTACGTGGACTTGGCTCGTTAAAAAGACTTGGCTCGCGAGGTAATCCTTTGCTGGGCGTCCTCGAGTGGTAGCAGCAGGCAGTGCTCGTCGTCTTCGCGCGGACACATTGACACGGTTCTAGCCTGCACACAGAGTCGCCTGCATCACGCACGACAATTATGGCGCGGGTGGAGAGGGCGTCGCTGCGGTCGCTTTCAACTGTCGTTATATAGCTATTCCAAGCGCGCTGGAGCTCTATCGGTGACGTGAGTATGAAAGACCGATGGAACTTGGTTGCTGGTTGGTTTTGGAGGGAGGGAGCGAGGCGAATGCGAGTGGAGGGTCTGGGGAAATGGAGGAAACATATGATTTGGCCCGAGGGTTCCTGGAAGAGGCAGGAGATGGCGGTAGCTGACGGTAAATAACGAACTGAGCGCGGAGGATGGATTCGAGACTGGATTGGAACTGTTGGGAGTAGGTGGTAATGAAAATGATATAAAGATTGTTAGATTGCTGGAGTTGTGGTCATGAAACTAACGAAATGAGGCTCGATGACAGTAAGAAATAGTGACTACTATTAATAGTAACTATATATTTCACAAATATTCTATATGTGTTACTTACAAAAATTGAAAATGAAAATAATGATCATCCGTCGTATTTTGGTTTATACAAATTTATAATTAATTATCAACAAAATAAATAAAAGTACTTTTCTATATTTGATTGATAATTTTATATTATATTTGATAATCTTACAATATCAATTATACAATAACTACGAGAATTAATAATTCTAAAATTATATTCAACAGGGATCGCTGCTGAAAAACTACTTATTACTACTTTTTATAATAATTATATGCTTACATATACGAGTGTTTAATAACGATCTTTGATTTGTTAATATAAGGGTATGTGAATTAAACCATTTTTGTTACTAAGAATGTAGAAAAAGTGAATTTTTTTTTTAATTATTTGTTATTAAAAATGAAAAAAAAAATAACGCACTTAATCAAAATACAGCTATATTTAAAATATATCTATAAATAGAAAAGCACGCAGAAGCAAAATTTATATATATCAGCATCGGAAATATTCAGATCAGCCAGGAACTGAAATAGATGTCTACGTCCCTCTCTATATTATTTACCACACAAACCCGAAATTATTCAAGCAAGTTTCACGTACATTTACAATATGTGAATGCATAATTAATAAGCTCGGTACAGTGGCGCGCCGGGGTGCATAACACAGCCAGACTGATTAATAACGCATTTTACGGCGTGATTTTACCTTAAAATAGTCTCTCTTATACTTTTTGCTTGCTCTTGGCATTCATTATCGTCAAAATTATTAAAACAATAATTTAGATACACCTACCATTCATACAAATTATTAGAAGAGATCGGATTAATGGATCGGTAAATCAGTATGTAAATATTTTCGCTGTGCATTAAATATTAAGTTTTATCGGTTGTTCTTTTCAATTGACAGTAATTTAATTTAGTTCTACATTTAATTTTCACTAAAATGAATTTCTATTTAATTGAAGTATTATTGACTTGATTTTATTACCAAATTAAAGACAATCTCTTACAAATAAAACATGAGTATCGTTTATTTAAATTTAACTTTTCATTTGTCAGTCATCATCATTTACAAGATATCATAAAATCTTTAAACTTATGAAAAAATCCTCGAACAACATAAAAGGCGTAAATTCAAATAATTAACAGTTAACCAGCCGCAGTCAACATCTACCTAAAATCAATCAATCCCATTTCCCAGCCCGTGAACGCATGATCGCCTCCCGGCGCGAGCTCGCGCCGGCTCGCATTTCATCAGCCGCACTCAATACACAAATCGTCCTAACGGCATTCCCCAAAAAAAGAAAGAAAAAAGTGTGAATCTCCCTCCCCTTAACCAGCTCATCACCCCCGCCATATATCCACGCACATCGACTGCGTGGACACTCGTAGTGTCCTCCTTGACCCGACATCCTCCTATATGTGAAATCTCTAATCCGTGGTTCCGCAGCGACTCTTCGGCGCGCACATACATTACAGTAGCCCCCCTATACACTCAGCGCTATACCTATATAGCAGTCCCATGCTTGCTTATATGTCCCATCGGAGCGCTGGTCAGCGCGTTTTCCCGGATGTGCGCCGCGGAAACAGCACAATGAGAGCAACTTCCGGCAATGCTCAGAGAGCAGCAGCAGCAGCAGAGCAGCAGAGCAGCAGCAAGGCCAGCCAATGCACGATATGAGCTCGCGCGCGCATATAGACACATACGCCCCACCTGCGACACCTGCTGCTGCTGCCGAGCGCGCGGCGCAGGCATTCTGTACACAAATGTAAGAGGAAAACAAGGACGGACCTATATACCCCCTGCAAGCTCGCCGCGCGCGAGGCCTGTGATTTTCAAGCCAGAGCGCGATTTCGGAGCTCAGTCTGATTACGGGTGCCATTCGCGCTGGGCGGGCTCTCTCGCTTCACACCTTGCGCCCGTATATCGCGAGCCCGCTGACCGTCTCTCGACGACATTCCTATACTTTTTTTTTTTTTTTAGTGCATTCATTCACCTATACTTACACTTACGTACGCGCGCCGCGACAGTTCATTGCTTCGGTGGTTTTTTTTTTCTCTTTTTATTCTCTGTATGGTTCGTTCGCTTTTCCGCGCGCGATTCCACATTCATGAGAGACTTCCCTGGTAAGCGGGACGCTTCATCGAGCATTCGACGTCAGCTGCGATCGAGCAGGAGGTTCGATAAGTAAGGATGGACTTTTTTTATTGGCAACTTCGATGATGGTTTTGACTTGGAGTTATCGACTTTGCGCATTCTGCTGGGCCATTTGGGATCATTTTCTGTGCTTTACGGAACTTTATTTAGGAGGGCAATAATTCATTTTCAATAATTTTCAAATTTTTTTTTTGTTTGACTTGAAGCTTTTACATTTTAAGGGCTTTGATTACGGGTTTATCATGATTTCAAAACATTTGTATTTATAATATAAAATAAATCATCAGTATATTGCACGAATAAATTTGATGGTTTCGTAAAACGAATAATGATGATTTTGATAATAAGTATTCCAAGTTCAAATCGGTATAAATTAGTGAAGATTAATTTGCGTGGGAATCTATTACTTTTTCAATTGTGTCCAGTGTTAAGTAGTGCATGCTTTGCATTTCATTTCATCTCTTTTCACATGCGATTTTCTAAATAGACAAGTTGTGCTCCATTGACTTTCTATGGCCGAATACCATTGCCAGTACTTTTCACATTTCTTTCTATTGCACATTTTATTTATTTTGCACTTTTTTGGACATTTTTACTTGCAAAATTACATTCAATTTGAATAATCACAAAATAATAAATTTTATACCCCTTAAACAATGTTGTGGTAAAATTAATGGATTTTCATGATATATATATCAAGTGTTGAGTGCACTTTCAAAGTTGTAATCTTCCTAAAGCGCTTTACGCTTAGATATCAACGCGCAGTCATGATGCGAAAACGATTGCTGTGATTAAATTACTTTTACGCTATGATCTATGCTTTTAAAAGTGCAATTATTTGCACGATTTATTCAAGGATAGTTTCAAATGTCAGTATAAAAACTTTAGATTTCACTTCAATGGCCTTCTTTATGTAACTTTTTAATCTTTGCATTTTATTTTTCGTCTTTTATAGTTATCTTTAAATGCTCAATTTAAAACATTAATATGCTCTCATACTCTTCTGTAGATGAATTTATTTGTATCATAAACTGTTTACAAACTCATTTCGTTAAAAATATTTTTTTCAAAAGGTAAACTTTTTTTGAATATTCAGCTTAATAAATTTTCTGGCTGACCTGTTATTTTACAATAAAAATAATAATTTTTGAAAATATAGATATATTTTTTTTGAAAGTGGAGCATATTTTCAGATTAAGTTTTAACAATATTCAATATTATGAAAAAATATTCGTTATCCTAGCTATAAAATATAAAGTAGTTGATTTTTGTTAGAAATTAATTTTTATTTTTATAACTTTAGTCTATAATATGAGTATATAAATTATTTAGTTTTAATTATGTGTCGTAGTCAATTTTTAATAGCAGGAAATTTAATATATCTTCATCCAAGCAGAGAGATCAATTGTCAAGTTTATTTATTCTATGTCTAATACTATGTAAGATATAGATATCTAATTTCTAAATAAAAATTAATAATTCTCAATCAGAGTTAAATATTACCATAAGGCATAAATGTAACATCAAGTGTAACATCATAATATCAAACAGATAAGTTCCCTTGACCTCGTTAACTCAAATCTCGAGTTTACCTAATCTCAAGAAACTCACCGAGCGGAAAAAAGCCGGCCAGAATAAATGATATTCAGGAAAATTGCCCAAAGCCCATCTCTCGAAACCAACCAGCTAATCCCATCCACCCTCTCCTCTCCCCACCGCGCAAAAAACTTAGGCACCCACGAACAAAGAGCCTATAACGAAACAATCATTGCCCAGCGCTCATTTAGAGCCTCAGCTCGCTCGCGTCTCTTTGTGCGCGGAAAGGAAAAAAATAAAAGAATCCATCATCGCGCCGGCTTTCGCAACAGCCCGCGCGCCATATATCATTTCATCGTCCAGCGGCTATCTCCCAAATCCATCGGCCGAATCCTTGCTCCCAATGACGCGTCGGCCCCGGTATCTAACCAGCTACGAAGGACTCGCTGATTTTTCGTCATATACGCGCGAGTGCGGGTAGCTTCGCTCTCATTGTAGTACTATAGCGAGCGCGCGGCATGAAAAGCTCGCTCGGGATTCCTAACAGGCGCTCACCCTGAACCGTTTCCACACGCCCGCGCGCTGCCCTATTCCAAGCCGCGCGGTGAATCTCGGGTAGCCGCATGTCGAATTGTTGAATAAGCGAGAGAGAGAACGAGAGAGAGAGAGAGAGAGAGAGAGAGAGAGCTGGACAGTCGCTTGGCTCTGCACGTATGTGGGAGCAGGTGTGCGAGTGTAGGTGGACTGGCGAGCTGGTAGAGGCAGCAGAGCGTAGTTCCAACTTCCCAGCGAGCGCATTATTAGGGATCTATTATCTTCACAGTTATCGCGAATGCCCGCGAGCGCGGGGACAGTTTCCACGGGTAAGCCTGTGCTCTATGGGTAATGAGAGCTAGAGAGGAAAGAGAGCGAGTGCTTGGAGTGGAGGTAGACGCGAGGCTGGCTTGTCGGCTGCGCTGTCTGATGCCTGGGTTTTATCGTATTAAATTGATTTTACGGCTGTTAGGGATGGTAGCGGGTTTTGTTATCTATGATAGGTGTTTTACGAGGGGTGGTTTTTTCTGGTGAGAATAAATTTTTTATCTTGAAAGAATTGCTTTAATTATGTATTTGAATGTGTGCATAGTTATTTTCCTGATTTTTACAATAATTGGTTTAGAAAATTATTTGAAATGTAAATAGCTACAATAAACTCTTGTCAATAAATATTTTAACATCTTTTGTAGCGTAAATTAAAAAAATGACAAAAAAATTGTTTAATGAAATCTATCAATTGTTTGCTAAAATACATCGAAATTAAATAATAAGTAACACTTAGTTTTGCGATTTATAATAATTTTTTGACATGTTTATTCAAACACTTATTCACTTCATTTTATTTCATTTTAATTAATTAATATGAAAAACAAAGCAAACTGTATGTACATTATCATAATCATACCTAAAAAAAAAATGCATTTACACAAAATTAAATTTTTAGAATTTAAGATTAAATTCAATTGACGATTTACTAAACAGGTTTTTAGTATTTCGTTTAAATCATCTCATAACTCATAAATGACTAACTATGAAAATTTGTATCCTTGTTTACATCCTTGCATTGTATTCAAAATGAATTAATTAGCTTCAATTACGAATAAACGAAAAAGATTTATGACTGTAATATCAACAAAATTTCTTAAAACATAATTTGTTTATTTTTTATCATTTATATTCTTAATAAATATATACATTTTATATTCAAATAAATTTTACATGCATGAAAAAACAATCACAATTATTGCATGATTGTTATCTATTAAATCACCCTTTATAATTTTTTTATATTATAAATATTAATGTTCAGAATTTTTCAACCTTATTTAATTAGAGTACCGATTTAAATTTTGGACAGTGCGTTTTCGGGTTAGGTAATTGATTTAGGAAACAATGGGAAACTGCACAAATCGATCGAAGCCCGATAGGAGGAAAAGAGAAACTCTAGAGTCATCGTGAAACTGTACGTTCATTATTGAGGTGCGGAAGCATCGCGCTATTTTTTCTTCCTTTTTTATATTAATCCGTGACATCAGATGGGGACACATCGAATAGCTGTCACGCATTTTGACTTTGCCGGCTCGACGACCAAACTCCCTTCAATTCATGCACAGTCCGCTTTGAAGTCGGTTCGGTGAACGTTGTCATAAGCATACCGCGAGCGCCTATATAGTTTTTTGCGCTGCTTGGGCAAATATTATTATTAAAAACTCAGTTTTTTTCCTATTGAAAGATTGTACAATTTGATTCAGTGCTTTTCTTTGTGAAGTCAAGATGTCACGCAATTTTCGAATAGTTTTTCTAAAGTATTTTCAGTTGTGGTGAGCTTGTGCATAATTGTGTATATATTTTAAGTGTTTTCAAGTGTTATAAAAGGACTTAAGATTTTTGTTTGATAAATTTTCTTTTTTTATTGTATTTTAAAACTACCGTGTAACATACGTTTTTTTATTAAAAAAAATTATTTGGAAATTAGATTTTATGTAAATATTTAAAAGTATTTAATAATCAATATAATAAAAACTTAACAAAATTGCAGTTTCTGTAATACTAATTTAACGGTGAATGCGAACTTTATTGTTGCAGTCCCACTACGAGTGACATGACTACTTGATAGTACCCGTTATCAGAATTCAAAATGAGAAGGAATCATAATATGTTCAGCATGGTTCAAGCTATTACTGTTCTCACGGTGTTGAAGATGCTTGTCAACGGTCAGCATTTTTTCTATCTTTTGCATAAATTACAACATTTTATGAGTAATTAAAATTTACTAAAAATTTTTATGAATAGCTCAAACTACGTGTAACGGAGGAGCGGGCAGAGTCGTCTACGAAAGGTTACCAGATCAACAACTTCAAGGTTTTGATGATGAAGTGGTAAGTTTCAAATAATTACACTATTGTAGTATTAAAATAGTTTAAAATTTATTTAGCTAAAGTAAGGATATTTTTTACAATTCATCAAGAATCATTTCATGAAATATCTATATGGAATTCAACATTTCTTTTTTTTTCGAAGTCGGTTAAAAATTACTTTTTTATCCGATGCAAGCTATACACCCACGCAGCTATTTAAATTTAATTTAATTGACATTAAATAAAAACATTCGAATCAGGTAAGAGACTCAGCGCCTCCGTTCCGAGTCCTAGAAAAATGCCAGGAACTATGCCTGCGGGACCGGACCGCCACCAACAACCTAGTGCGAGCTTGCTCAAGCTTCGACTTCCAGCCAGGCAGCAGGATAGCTTCTTACAGCGGCGCGGCCGAGTACGAAGAAAGCACGTGCTACTTAAGCGCGGAACAGGCCCAGCCGGAAGGAATGGGAAACCTGATGATGGTTCCCAATAGTGTGCATTTCACGGAAGTCTGCCTCTCCTGTAAGTTGCACTTTACACGCCTCTGCCTATTGTTTACAACAGCCTTTTTCGCTTTGTCTAGTTAGTTTGTTTTTCTTTGTTATCTAATGCAGAATAGACTTTGTTTTTACAAAATTTAAATACCTTTTATTCCTGTTTATAAGTGAACGGATAATTAAATCTAAATTCTGTTTTTTCTTGTCACGCTTGATGTAAGTTCAACAAGTGATGGCTACGTATTGAAAAACAAACTAATTTCTAATTCAAAAAAAAAAATTTGAAAAGCAATTTCTCTACTTGTGTACGTAATGTCCTTTTGAAAAATATCTGTGAATAAAAAAAAAGTCTTGATAATAGAAGATGTGCATTGTTCGGGGAAAAAAGCGCGATTAAAAAAATTCTGTCCCAATTTCCGGCTGCCTCAAAAAGAGAAATGAGGTTAAAGTTTATGAAGTGGAAAGTCTAATGCATGTCAATGCCGGACCATACCCACTTACTTCTACTTAAGACGTCTGTATAACATCTTGTATATCCCCTTATAGAGTACGTATAGTTATACGTAACGATCATTTACCATTTCAAGTACACAAAAAATTACATACTTTTTCTAAATCACCGCGCACCATTGTCTCATATCGTTACAAATTAATACCGCGCGCGATCTTCAAAAAAAGTCATTAATGACATTTTAATGCTCGCATTCAACGACCTTCGGATCTTCCAAACTTTCGTAATCCGGAATTACCCAGTTCACATCATTCCACTATACTCCCAAAACCAGAGAAGAATTCCCGAGCGCTATGAGGTAACCCAGTATACCGACCATCAAATCGCGAGCATGAATTTTTTCGCCGCGGCGCTTTGCATTTTTCGTCCCTCCTCCTCTCTCTATTTTTAATTCAGCGCCGCCGAGAGAAAGAGATCATGCTCGTTTGAATAACAATGCGCGAACAAAGGCATTAACAATGATTCGAGGGTGTTCATCGGCGTGAACGGAGCGCGACAGGCAGGTAAAAGGCACGCACGCGATATCGTCACGCACCGGCGCGCTCGTAGAGCCGCGCTAAGCGAGTTTAGGGAATGTGGACATACGCACGCGTGTGTATATGAATTTTTTTTTGCGTTGAGGTGGCCGCTGCGTAATTGGCGCGTCGATTAGACAGACAAAAGGGCTTTATGTTAAAACCGCGGATTACCGGCTTTTCATTATATCAAGAATGGAATGTGATGAGTGCTTTCCTTTCTTTTTTGACGGTATCCAGCCAGCAGGATAGAGCGGGAATGCCCGAATCGGCGCTATGTATTTGAGAGGCATTCGCGGAAAAAGCTGAAACTACCGGCGACGGATGTGAAGGAAGTGACCGCCGCTAATCGAACGGACTGCGAGGACAGGTAAGGAGTATTACGAAAATTAAATAATTTTTGGTTTGACGGGGAGTCGTGGGGTAGGGGCCTTGTTTCTACTACAATAGGTTCTATTTATGCCGCTCACGATAGCGGAGGAATTATCTTTTGAAATATCTGGGGAAATATTTTTTTAAGTTGAGAGATAGGATCTTTTTCGGAATGACTCGATAGTTTTTGTTATCCGGCTTGCATGGGAACTAGTCGCTTTTTAGGGATAAGTTAATTGATGCAAATAATTAAAATCTAGCAGAAAGTTGCCGTGATCGAGAACTTTGTAGTCAAGCTAGATTATTTAAAATTATATTTAAAAAAATGTAGTTTATTGAAAAATTTTCTGGAAAATTTTTTTTTATATTTAATATATAATTACAAAACTATTATTTATGTAAACTTAAACATTATTTTGTTTACTTTTAGATGTCTTAACGAATTCAGTTTCGTTTGTCGATCAGCTACCTACGACGTTTCTATGAGAAGCTGCACGCTTAGTCGTTTCACAAGAAGAACTCATCCAGAACTTCTTGAAGACAGTCCCAACTCGGAATATTTAGAAAACACTTGTCTAAACGGTAAAAATTTATCACTTTCATAAATTTAATATTAGCAAGATAGTCATATAAAGATATGATCCACATTAGAAATCCTATTTTAAACAGACGATTGCTTATAACTTTCCAGCGGAGCATCGTTGCGATGGTCTGGCCGTATTTATCAAGGAAGAAAACAAACGTCTGCGCGGTCCGTTTGAGGTGGACATCTATACGAATCTGACCCTCGAGGAATGCCAGGCGCTTTGCTTGAGGGCAGAGAAGTATTTCTGCAGAAGCGTCGAGTTCGATGAGCAAACCCGCCAGTGCGTCATTTCAGAGGAGGATTCCGTGTCCCAGAGAGACGATATTGGAATCAGCAACAGTCCGAGTTACCACTTTTACGATTTGGTCTGCCTCGATAATCGTGAGTAGAGCTTTACATTATTATTTTTTTTTATAAAGTTTATATACGTTTGTGTATCCTTGGTTATATGCGATATTTTCTATTTATGTTAATATAAGCATTTAAATACTTTATGTTTAAAGGTTTTTTAAAAACTTAAAAAAATGTATATATTCTTATTGTGATTTAAATTTATTAGTCAATGGAAAACTTATATAAACTTATCATGCTTCTACGATATATCTAGCAATTGTATTTACTTTTTATACTAACACACTCAAACACTAAGCACACAATGTAAACATAATAATGAATCTATTTTGCACTTCACAATCATTCTAAAACATTCCTAGCTTATACGCTCATAAAAAATAGAAACTTAAAACATATAAAATACAAAAAAAAAAAAAAATGAGTCTGAACATATAATTTAACCGCAACCCAATTCCATATCCTGCATTCATACGCTCTCATCTGCCAAACTCATCTCCCAGCCGAAACAAAAACCGATCCCCCACTTCTTCCACTCGCGGACCTCGTTCCATCGCACTTATTTCACTTGCAGTGTCGCAACCCAAAGAGATGAATGCGCGCGCTGAAACCAATTTTACGTCCCGCAGCCCGCGTATCTATCTCCCTGACCATCGCACTTCCATATCCCATAAAAAAAATGCAGAAAAAAACGCATGCACGAGATGAAAAACCGTAATAAGCCGGCTCGTTAGCTCGACATAGCGCCTGATGAAATTAAAAAAAAAAAAAAAAACAGAACGAGATGTACATAGCCGAGCCGTGCGTAACAATGCTCGCTTACGAAACCTAGATCCGTCCATAGCACGAGGCTCCGAATATCCGGACAATAGCGTCTCCTCCCATCTGTATTCGGACGGACGCAGGCCTGACACTGCCTTCCAGCGTTTCCGGAACTCACGGCTCAGCGGCGAGTTTCATTCGGAGATCACGGGGAGAAGTTTGAGCGAGTGTCTGGATGAGTGTCTCAGGCAGACGAGCTTTCAGTGCAGGAGCGCTGTCTACTCGGAGCATTACAGGACTTGTAGGTTGAGCAGGTTCAATCAGAAGGACGGGCACAGGATTATCTATGATGCGGATTATGACTACTACGAAAATCTTATGCGTGAGTTGAGATGCTTTGTGAGCTTGATTATACGAGTTATTAGGGCTATTTCTGAATGCAATAATTAACTTGCGTTCATTTCCTATTTAAATTTGTACATGTCTTAATTTTTTTTATTTTTAGTTATCTACAATAATTTTCTTTAGAAATAGTTAATTATCCTTTTATAAAAATTTAATAAGTTCACTAAGGGCCTTTTTTTTAAATAAAATTCAAACTTTCTGGAGTTAAGATTAGTCACAAATTAAAAATTATAATTTTATAAAGCTAAAATTTACGTCATAGATCAATATTTAGATGGCGATGGAGGAGCAGGTTATAGGCCAGACCCACTGGGACAAGACACCCAACATGGAAAGCCATTCTTGGGAAGACCCGGTAAGAAACTGAATTTTAAAATTTTAATTTATTTATTAAATAATGATGGATGTAAATCATTAAATTCATATTCCATTATATAAATAACTCAAGAAATCGTTATTTTTTTCTCGCCTACAGGATTCGACGATTACCCAGGTAACAACAAGGTCCCCAGCTACCCAGACAAATACCCATTCCCCGGCAGCCGCTACCCGACGCACTATCTACCCGGCAACGAGCGCTACCCACCTCCCGCTGCTGGTCGACCCTATTACCCTCCACCAGGACCGGATCGTTATCCTGGCGAACGCTACCCCATCGATGATCGTTACCCTGGTGGCCGCTATCCCGTCGTCAATCGTTACCCGATGGATCGCTATCCCGCTGACGACCGGTACCCTATGAGTGACAGGTACCCTATTGGCGACCGCTACCCTACCACCGATGACCGTTATCCACCGAGACCTCTGGGTGGTGGTCGTTATCCACCTAGTCGACCACCTCCACTGCCGCCACTGAGACCAGGCAATCGATTCCCCGGGGTCATACACAAGTACCCTGTGGTGACATCCGGTGGCTATCCCGCCGGAGGAGCTGGCAGATACCCCGTCGGGACAACGGGATTCCCGGCAGCAGATGATCGCTATCCACCCCCACCGCCACCACCAGCAGCCACTCCGCTTGATCGGTATCCGTTACCTGAGGACGATCGATATCCTGGAGGATACGATGCGAACAGGGTGCCCGAAAGATACCCTGCTGGTGACAGGTACCCAATGAAGGATCACGGTGGTTATGGTCCGTACAATGGTAATAGGTGCGATATTGAAAGAATTTTTTACGTTTTATTGGTGTGTGGAATCATCGTTTCATCACCTACGTCATTTTGTTTTTAATATTTATTACAATCATTCACAGTTTGCAATCATTTTATTTTCATTCATTCAAAAAAACCATTTTTCAAATTGTCAAACTATTAAAATTATCAAACATGTTCCTCGATTATTATCATTAAAAAATATTAACAATATAGACCACTAGACAAGTGTCATTCATAATTCACGTCATCGTCGCAATATCTTGTCCAGCTATTACCATTCGACATGCTACATAACACATAATCACAATCATCCCCATTCATATCACCAAATTCAATCCCACCCTCACGTATCGATTCAAACTCAAACTTTCAGATACCCCGGCTACACCGGCAAAGAGTACGGCGATAGACCCTACGGTCCAGCTCGCCCCCCACCAGGTAACTCGCTCGGTCCAGGTCCAGCTCCAGGTGGCTATGACGACGGCAGCATCGTCGGCGGTGGCTACATCGGCGAAGGCGGCGTCTACCATTCACGGCCGTTCGGCACCAGTGGCGGCCCCATAATCGGCCGACCACCCCTACTATCTCGCTGCGACGAGCAGGAGAACTTCAGGCAGGTGGGCCAGGGTACCCGGGTACGCAAACCCTTCGTCAGACGCTACACCACCGCCTCGTCGCTGTCGCAGTGCGAACGCGAGTGCGCCGATGCCCGAGACTTTGTCTGCAGGTCGTTTAATTACCGACCGTATGCGGCGCTTTATGGTGCGGAGAGGGATAACTGTGAGCTGAGCGATCGGGATTCCAGGGATATGGACATGGGCAATCCGATTTATTATGACAGCGGATCGGATTATGATTTTTATGAGAGGAATAACGGCAGGCAGGGGGTTGATGAGTGTCTCGATGGTAAGAATCGCTTTTTTTGCGTATACGCATATTAATTATTTATTTTTAATTTATTAAATTAAATTTATTCTCGCGCATTCGAGACGCTGATTTATTGTATTTAATAATTCTTTTAGCAATACAATTATTTTCGGCAAAATCTAAGAAAAGAAGATTTATGTCGGCGCGTATTTATTTATGAATTGATATATGCTTTCAGTGAGCCAAGTCTGCAACGAAGACGGTATGGAATTCACGTTGCGTACTCCTGAAGGTTTTATTGGCAGAATCTACACTTATGGCTATTACGATCGATGTTTCTTCCGTGGCAATGGAGGAACAGTTAACGTGCTGAGAATAAGTGGAGCTCAAGGATATCCAGAATGCGGCACGCAAAGAGTAATATAAAGTTTCTTTTTCATATTTAATATGAATAAACTAGGCGAAATAACGTAATGACTAAATTAAGAAATGCAAATTTCCAAATTAATTTTACATGAATTATTTGGAAACCTTTTTTTATTTATAATTTAGGGAAAAAATATTATTTCCAAATAGTGAAAATTAATTAATGTTATAATAAATTACAATAACAATTAATTATGTATTATTTATTTATTTTAGTATGGAGATACAATGACAAACATCGTAGTGGTTCAATTTTCGGATTACGTCCAAACAGGAAGAGATAAGCGATTTAATTTGACTTGCCTGTTCCGTGGCCCTGATGAAGCTGTCGTTACTTCCGGCTACATTGGTGCAGGGTTCGTAAAGTTTAATATTCTCAATAGCATTACTGTAGAATTAGTTTAACCATTTTTCACTGAATTGTGACATTGACTTATAATTAAAAATTCAATTTATCAGTAGATCCGGTTCGCCAATTCCGATCGAATATTTGCCTGCTGAGAATACTTTGAGCTCGCGGATACGACTATTGATTCTTTACCAAGGAAGACCCACTACGACGATAGCTGTCGGCGACCCGCTTACGTTTAGATTAGAAGCACAGGATGGGTAAATTATTTTTTATTTTTACAGATGCTAAATTAAAATAAACATGAATATTATAAAAAATCTAACAATTGATAATATGTTTATGCAGATATAACTACGCAACTGACATCTTTGCAACTAATGTCGTCGCAAGAGATCCTTACTCTGGAAGAAGTGTTCAACTTATAGATAGATTTGGGTACGTATATCATAGAAAATATTAAACTACTTACTTAATATATTCTTTCTAACCAATTCTTCCTTTCACAGATGTCCAGTAGACAACTACGTATTCCCAGGACTGGACCGACTGCGCGAAGGCGACAGTCTGGAGGCGCGCTTCAACGCCTTCAAGATACCCGAGTCAAACTTCTTAGTGTTCGAAGCGACCGTAAGAACATGCAGAGATGGCTGCCAACCAGCCTTCTGCTCATCGGGTACCGGAAGAAGTGAGCCTTCTTATGGACGAAAACGCAGGTCCATTAGCAACGAGACCGAAATTGAAGACAGCTCGAATTCGACGAGTGCTAATCTGACCGATGTGTCTGAGAGCAATGTCAATGGAACCGATGCCGAAGTTAAAGATGCCACAGAGGGAGAGGAAGAATTTGTCAGAGAAATGATTGAGGTGAGTTGTATATCACTTTTTTGTTATCTACGAATTTGGTGTATTCATAAAAATAAATGTACGTTTGGGTGAAATTTCAGGTGTTCGACTCGAGATATGATATGGCAGAAGAGGAAGACAATACCGTTGCGGAAAAGAGAATCGCTCCGGTTGTAGACACCGTCTGCATTACTCCGAATGAATATTATGGCCTCATGACAGCCGTAGTCGTCCTCGTTGTACTTTTGGCTTCCATTGTTCTTTTGACGGTATTAATTTACAGGTAAATTATTTTTTTTAATGATAAATTTTTCTTTATTTATTTCTAAACTTACGAAAAATTAATACTAATATTCCCACTTTACAGAAAATACGTTTACGCGGTGATTGTCAAGAACCGCAGAGCCGACAGACTCTCGAATCACAGTAGGAACTCGGAAGAGAGCTACAGCACGCGAGCCAACAACTTCTCCTTCCTGCGATCCGGTCTGCAGAGTCCCGCGCGATCCTCGTAAGTATCGAAATTCCGCGGCAACCTCGACGATATCACTTTATCAATAATCAGTGAATTCGATTTTTACTTCTAGGCCAATCGCGAGATCGCTGAGCAACATAATTAGCCAGCGCACGGCGTCGTCGGCTACGCTGGCCGGAATTGCCGGGACGTCGAGCGGTCACAGGTCGAACTTTGATCCGAGCGAGCCAATCTACACCGATCCGTCGCTGTTCGAGGTGTCGAGATGCAAGCTGGTTGAGTCGAAAGTCTCGCAGAATGACAATTTCCACCTGATGTGAGATTATCGGAAATGAGATTGAGTTTCGTTCGATTGCGAGAAATATTTCGGAGATCGCGGTAAAAATATTCGAGTTTTATTTTTGCTTGGAATTTGAAGTTTAAACATGTAAAGTGAGTTTTAATCCAAAGAAGTTATTATTAGGAGAAATATTTTTAAACAGATTTTTTATAAGTGAGTCTCTGGAATATTTTCAATGTTCAAGAATGGTATTATTGTTGGTAAAGCAAAGTATTTAATGGAGAAGAATCTTATATGCGCATTCCATTAATTTTTTATGCAAAATTAATTAAGCTAATTAAGTGAGCTTTTGTGAACGTTATTCAGCACGCACGATTATTATAAACGTTTCTACTTCTATGTTATTACAAATAAATCTGGATTTTGAAACATTAAAATTTTTTATATAACAGTTCTAGCGTATAAGAGTAATAGTCTTAATCGAATTTTGTTGCATTTAATAATTAAATAATATATAATTAAGATTATTGTTACTTGAACGTGAAACGACACGATCGCACGTCAGTGCAATAATACTTAAACTGCCAATTGCATTTGTAAATTGTAAACAATTTTATTATGTAATAAATTTAATATAATTTTAAAGTATAGCTATTTTAACAAAAATATTTTAGCCAACAGTTTGTTGTAATCATATTTAACTTCGTAACAAATAGCCTATTATTAAAAATATTCTAAGTACGTTATATAGCCTAATATCACATTATACAAGTTTTAGACAGACATACATTATTTTTCCTCGTCTTCTTCGATCAAGTTTTCAGACTCCTCTCTTAATTTTTGTAATTTATAAGTAGCACAAATCATGCGCATCCTAGCTTCTTCCTTCCTGTATTCCGCCTCTTCGAGCTTCAGTTTAGCTTCTTCCTTCAACAGCGCGGCTGTATCTAGTTTCAATTGTGCCTCCGATATCGCAAATTCGTGCAGTTCGCTGTTCTTCTGCATTTTACTGGATTTCCTTAGTTTTTGCTTAACTTGCTTATTCGGAGATGTGGTTTTCCGTTTGGCCTTCTTAGCCGGCGGCTCAAACGGAATGTCGTCCATTGATACCGATTCGCGATCATTGACCTGCTCTTCCTCCATGTCTCCATTTAGCTCTAAGGATATTTTATACTCAATGTTAATAACAATTAATCTTACTTTGTATCAAATGTGTACGTGTATACTACTTCTGTATTGTTATTTTTATTAATAAAAAATAAAAAAAATCAATACTTGCCGTCTTCTCTTTTAACGTCATGCCCTTGAAACGCAGTCGGCATCAGGCCTTCGAAGGTAAACGGCTCGGAGTCCTTCGGCTGAAAGACGACGTTCGGAGGAAGACCTAAGGCACTAGGCGGAATAGGCGGCAAGTTTTCGCCGATAGGCAACTTTTCAATTAGCCTAGAAAAAGACAATGCGTGCAACAATGAATTCTATGAATTAACAGTCGCGGCGAAACAAAAAACGATATTTATTTGTCGAAATCTACCGTTTATCGTCGCGATTCTTTTTGTTGGCCTTCATGTTTTCCCAGCATCGTCTCAGCTGTATGGTGGACCGCGAATTATCCGGCCCGACGAGCGAGTTGTATTCCTCGGTCAACTGGGACCAGACAGACTTTCGCCTGCTAGAGCCGGAGCCTGGGATCTCCGGATTTTTCTCCTCATCGCTGCCGTTGAGGTATTTGTAAATCAAGTTCACGAGGATCTCCCGCTCCTCGAAACTGTAAGTTTTTCGCGTGCCTTTACTTAGTGAGCTGGAAGCCATTTTTTGCACTAAACAAAGCCGAAGCCCGTCTCTTGTCTATTTTCAATTATTTTTCGTACGCGGTACGCTTGCCCCTTCATAGGGTATACGGAACACTCGATTAAAAATAATCGAACATAAAAAATCATAGGTTATTAAGGTTCCTAAAATGACATTTTTTTAACCTTATCTCAACGGAAATTTTATTCATTCTACAATGGAAAAAATCTTTCTTTTTAAGTTAAAGTTGTAGAGTATTGAGAACTGTAAGTATTACTATTTTTAAAAACAGTGAAAGAATTTATAAAACACCATTGTTTAGAATAATAAATTGAGAGCATTTAAAGTAACAAAATAGTGTGCGCAAAAACAGATTTCAATTATATGATTATTTACACAGAAATAGATTCGGGATACAATATGATGTTTATGATTTTTCAATTTATTCATTTTCATTAAAAATAATTTATTGTGATAATCTTAACAGGGATGTTTGAACCAAAAAAAGAGTAAGCAAAAATAATCTATGCATTATGTATTTATTCAATCACAAATGCTTCGATGCATTTATTTCTTTTAACAGACTATTTACATATTCAAAAATAAGTGATCATTGTAATTCTGATATACTTTATACAATAAACAACTACATGGAAAAACGGAATAACTTATTACTTGACTGTGTACAAATTTCAAAATGTAAATGCTTATTATCTTTTACTCTATAAAAGATTGTTTATAGTTTAGATAATATTGAATATATATCACATTTGATTTAAAAATGTTTATGAATTAAATCTTCTCACTTTATGATATAAAACTGTCAATACTTGTATAAATTATAAAACAACTCAGTTGTATCAATAGACGTAAGAAATCTTATATCCACAAAATTAATTGTCCATAAACCAATCATACTGCGGTACTCTATAAGTAAAGTTATCACTTTTCACTATTGTTACTCCTGCTCCATAATATGGTATAACATAATGAGAACCATCAGCTGGTCCAACAATTTGTGTAGCTATCAGTATCACATCACAAAACTGTCCCAAAAATAGAAAACCTAAAGTACTTAATTTAAGTAGCCCTAATGCAGGGTAACCGAGGTAAAATCTATCAGCACCAAACATTCCCAAAAAAATGGAGAGCAGAAGCGACGTTTCAAAAGAGTATCCATTGCTGTAAACAAGATTTTTCATAATAAATGAACATTAAAAATATTAAATACGTATGTTTCAGAATAGAAATTTCTTCTACTTACGTCCATTTACATGGAATATCCTTTTTGAAAGTATTGTTTTTGGTTTCACTACATATAAGTCCATCAGCTGCTTGACAAATAACTGTAACATATATAAAATTATTAAATCTACTTTGTTTAACGTTGTAATAAATATTTTAAGCCAATTTTAAAGTTAAATAGAGAATGATAAATTATTTATTACAGATCTGTTGGTATTACTTTGAGGTTAGATATGTCAAACTAACCATTCACGACAGGTAGTGAAAAACAAAATAAATGTTCTTTACCTTTGGCTTTGTTTTCTTTCGTACATCCTTTAGGTTGTTGAGTTTTTGGATCAATAAAATCATAATCAGGGTGAGGACAAATAAATTGTCCCATCCGCAGGTTATTGCAATCAATTTCATTTTTGTCTTCTGTTCCATTGCTAAGAGGAACGCAATATAATAGTAAAAGAAAACAACAAAATTTTATAAATCTGTTCATTTTGATAAATCACATTTCACTATGGAATGACTCAATTTTATAAACAAAATCTCCTAAGACCAGTATTTTCTATCTTCATTACAAACATATTTTTTCTACAACAACTTATATGTATTTGTACAATTCATTGTTATACTTTAAAAAGAATTTTGCATTTTTATATTACAAAAACTGAATAATACTAAATAATCTTTACAGATCATTCGTAATAAATCTTCAACATAACTATGTTCGTTAGATCAAGTGAAAACACAGAGGGCAGCTGAATCTTTCTATACACTATATATGTGTTCTAAGTTCTATTCCATTGTCGGTGACGTCATCGACAGAGATCATTGTTATGTCGATAACACAGATTTTTCGTCAAGAGTTGAGTATTTCTTTAATAGATGGCGCGTACATCAAGATTTCGAAAATTAGTCTAAAATTCACTCGAGTATTATATACAGTCCAACCTTTGTACACCTAGCATAATAAACAAACTAAAATTATATATATAAAAGATAATATTTATGCATATTTCGCTAGTAGAAAATATTTCTTGTTTTCCTAAGGCAAAAATTAGCAAATTTTACAAAATAAAATCAAAACAAGATTTAAATTAGAGCTAAAATCAATGGATTGAATTGGATAGATCTTACAGAAATATTATTTTAAAATTGTTAGTGATGTTCTGAAAAGCTTTTCATTTATTACTTTCGAATAAGACGAATTTAAAAATTAAAATATTGTTTATTATCATTAAAATGAAACGCATTGGAATTTTATAATTATTTACAATATCAATATATTGGATAATATTTTTTTTGCATTTTTTATCTATCACGAAGTATCACTCAAAGCCTATTTAATTTGTATCATTGTCTTCGGGAAAAACGCACTTTTTTCTTTCGGGAAAGTAAAATACTACATAATTAATTTAAATTAAGGGATTCTTTTCGATGAGCATGATCATCGCCGCACTTCGCTCGAGGGATAAGCGTCACAGTAGTCGAACATTTTATTCTCTAGATGCACAATGTACTATTTCAAAGCTGAGGTATGTAATATTAATTACTTGAGAAAATGGTTAATTTATTTCAATTTTGAATTAATTTGTATTAAATTATCTTTTGAAATTTCAGAACAATAATCGAGAATTTGTCGATTAATATACAGGATCCGTTACCGTGAACTAATAATAAATATGATTATATATATTTACTAAATCAGTGCTACAAATAAAAAAATAATATTGAAATCCCCTTAAATATTTTAAAAATTATAAAAATGCAACAGAAAAACGAAACAAAACAAAATTACATCAATCCCCTAAAATTATAAATTTATAAAAGCTCAAAAAGAAACCATGCAGGAATCGATTAAAAACCATCCTCTATCAAAAAACAAAAGTGAAAAAAAAAGAAGAAAAAAAGCCCGACGTCAGTATTGACGAGCTCTTTCATATCCCCAACAATCCCGCTTTGCCGCAGAGAGCAGCTCCGCACAAAGTCCGCCGACTTAAACGCCTTGATTTCACAGCAAGCATCTCGTAGGAATTGTCGTGGAGAGGCGGAGCATTCAGGAAATTGCACGTATGCCTCAGCCAGCTCTACGGACTTAATAGCAGAGCCTGCGCGGGCAATTAAACACGGGCGATGCATAAATACGCGTTATTAACTTTGTGTTCAAAGAAGTCGCGCTCGCGCGCGCCGATTAGGTCCTTTAGGGCAAAGCGAGCGAGGAGGAGCGGCTTTCTAACGCCGGTTTGTCTCTTTTCTCTTCTTTTTTCTTTTTCACTCGCCGAGATATCCCCCTCTTCCTCAAGGACGTAATCTCCGCGCTTTTTTAGCTCGCCTGCTGCTGCTCTGTCGTATCAGTCTGCCGAGACGCACGAGAGAGCTCTTTTTTACGACGCGTTAAATGAGAGCTGAAATATCGCGGGCTATTTTCGTTGCCGTGGAGGCATTGTTTTCGATGCCTCTGGCTTTCCGGCATAATAAATGTTTTGTTAAAAATAGATCTTTGACAAATGTTAATTTTCAGTTGAGCTATTAATTGTTCTTTCTCAAAAGTTCTATGTCGTTATAGTTTATTTATAAGAAATTATTTATTTATTGGAATCATTGTTAAGTTCGTATCAATCATTTTTAGGATAAAATCAACGCTTTAATTGTTTATTAAAGAAAGCACGATTTAGCGTTATGACACAAAGGGTTGCGGTTCAGAAATTATTGTAGCACAAGATGACACATTTAGATCCCTTTCGACGAAACATGGTATAGCAATGTAAATGTTATCTTTTTTTAACTTTTCGAAATATTTTCGATTCTCCAAGATCTAAAGGTCGAGTTCTTCTTATAAACCTCTTTATTTTTTATTATTTTATTCGATGATACATTATTTTAAGGTTTCAATGAAAAATAGACATTTTTCTAGGAAATTTTGCTTTTTCCACCACACTCATTTTTTTCAACCCTTTTGAATTCCTGATTTTCTTTATCAGACATTTTTAAAACGTATCAAAAATTTGTAAAAGATATTATTTTTCCTTTTTATTATTTCACTGAAATAACAGATTTGTACAAAGTTTTAATAATTCGAACTCAATGTTTATATTACTGTATTGATATTAGATTGAATATAATTTTTAATTTCACATTCGGCAAGTATTTAGACTATTATCAACTTGTATTGTTCCTTTCTAAAAGCAATAAGAAAGTGGGTGGGAGAGAGAGAGAGAGAAAGCTCAGATTCTTGTCTTTATGTGGCTCAAGGAATATCTATGCAGTTCAGCCCTGAGATACGGCAGATACCTATCGTATATAACTTGTGCTGAAACGAAATACCGCAGTGACTAAGGACGACTACAACCATTATTTGTTCTAGACGTCTAACCCTTAGTCGCCCGATTTTCCTTTTGGCCTTTGCTTTTCTCTTTACCTTCTCTTCTACTCCAGAAATTACAGTGGCTGCTATAAGCGCTATATAATACTAGTATTTCAAAACGAAGTTTATAATATTTTTAAATCAATATCTTGATTATTATTATATCTATTATTGGTATTAATGTAAAAATGCATTCTTTGATTAAAAATTAAAAAAACCGGAATTTATTTTTATTGTAACGATTTGATAAACGCGATAAAATTATTTTTTGTTAAGTGTATAATTTATGTTAAAAGTAATCTTACAAAAATTAAATCATTTTAAAAATTACAGACCAAAAAGTGTCAGGCGGTTACTTACGTAATTTTATTCTGTGATTAAACTTCGCGATATCGTATGATTATCTTCAACAGGGAAAAAAATGCTAATGATATTTTTCAAAAATTTATTTACCATCCAATTATAATTAAACATTTCACTTACTAATTATATTTGATTCTAACTTCTCTATTCGTTTTTTTTTTTTAATTAAATAATTTAATCTATCAGATCTTTTTTAAAACATTATCAATCAGTTTTTTTTCCAAAGCAAAAGTTCGATTCAGGTCGTTCATGCTGGTGTACGGAAGATTTATGACCTACCCTTAGCCAATCACGTGTCTTTAGCTAAAAAGATCATTAACGTATACCATTTACGGTAACTACAATTAGCCCTCGCAAATACAAGATTTGTAAATAATTTTTATTAAAAAATTAAAAAGCCATTAAGACTTTGATCAATGACCTTTTTTTTAACATCCTGAGCTATGCCCAAAAAGCAACAACATTTCCGATAATTAACCAGCTTGACGAAAATAACATTAGCGGCTCGGCTACCCGCGTAACAATAATGATTTCGATAAATCACAGAGAGGAAAGCACTTTGGGGAGGGGACGGATGGAGGGCAGACAGCTTCCGAAACATATCCGTATAGAACCAGAGAGAGGGAGAGGGAGAGAGAAGGTATATAGGTAGCTCTCTGCGTATAACGGGGTACAAGTGTTCGTCAAGTTCGTCAGTGCCGGGGCGCACGGCATTCCGAAATGTTGGTCCTCTCTCTGGCTGTCGGTGCGCCGCCGCCAAGAAAGCTCGGCTGCAGCAGCAGCAGCACAGGGGGGCCGCTTCTCTGCTATCGCACGGCGCGCGTCTATTTTTCCACCTAGCGGTATGATATTACACCCCGGGGGGGCACGCTCAACGCGCAACGCGCAACGCGGCTACGTATACCTATCGGTCCTCCCCGTCGCTCCCTTCGCGAGGCTAAGCTAGCCACGCCCCAGAGCTAGCCCCCCCGTGCCAGCCAGTTCATTGGCCCGCGCCGATTTCGCGTCATCGCCGCGCGCTCCTGCTTCTCTCTCTCTTTCTGGCTCTGGCTCTCTTTGTCGGTATTACCACAGGCGCTTGTTCCTCTGCGCGATATACACACCGACGGAGGAAGCGAGGGGCGGGAGGCAAAAGTATATTCTACAAAAAGGAATAGAAAGCCGCAGAAGGAGATACGAAAACAGAGCGGGGGAGAGGGAGAGAGGCCGAGAGGGGCTGGAGAGGGAGTAGGAGGCGAAGTGAGGAAGAGGCTAAGCTAACGAGAGGAGAGAGGGGGGGAGAGTCCGTCGACGAAGTGACGCGCGCGGGGCTGGTATATAGGGATGCGCTTAGCCGCCAAGCGCGAGGATAACGCTAGCTCAACTGGAGGGAGGCTTAGCGCTGAGAGAGGGAGAGAAAACTCTCTTTCCCTCTCTCTCTCTCTCTCTCTCTCTTCGTAGAGAGGGTGTTGAAATTTAGGAGGCTTCATTTGCTCTATTCTTCTTCCAGTGTGTCTGTAGAGCTGAGCGCCGAGCACTTCTATCTCTCTCCCTCTCTCAAGATACTTTTGACCGACGCTCGCGCAGTCAGGATTCCCTCTATGTATATATACCGTACGTACTTATGCAGCCAGTCAGCCAGCCGACGTCTCGAAATCTCTATTATCGCTCCTTTTGGCGCGAGATTATATTGCCCAGGCCAGAATCGTCGATGCTGGAGATCGAAGGCGCGGCGGCGGCGGCGGCGGCGAAATGAAAATCGGGAGAGATATATCCGCATCGGATTTTCACGGAGAGCGAGGGAAGTGAAGAAGATGCGGGGTCGTGGCGTAGGAAAAAGAAAGGGAGCGATGTGGGAAGGACGAAGGGAGGAAGGGAGCTTGTTATTCGCCCGAGCCAACTCGATGTCTTTTCGGGGTTCTCGACCCCGTCCGCGCCGATTCACGTTGATTGCTGCTATCCTTTACGATCTATAGCTTCCGAAAGCGCCGGAGATTGGACCGGAGCGCCGAGCCGCTAAGAAAAAAGTTGACGTAGTCAAGCTAAACAATTGTTACTTTTCTTTTCCACCGAGAATCTGAGGAGATGCTCTCTTGTTACAAATGTCATTTTTAAAAATAATTTTCATGTTTTTTACTTTTTTTATTTTAAAGATACATTGTTTATGTTTGCTTTATACAAACAAACGTTTAAAATACACACACTGAAGAACGCATACTGTTATTTTATTTTCGTTGATAGTATTATCCTAGAAAACTGATGTGTTTCATCTTGCTCGAATATAATGTTGAACATTCCCTAACTATTTATATTTTAGTCATATTTCCTACTCAATAGGTTTTTTCTTTTATATTTTCCAATTAATTGAGACATACTAAATCATAATATTTACTGAAAAATTTATCTAACTATTGTCTGCTAATTTTAAAAGAAAATAAATTGTCGACTATTTCGGAGACCCATTATTTTTTTGTTCGATTTTGATTTGTCTAGAAGTACAAACTGTAACAAGATACTTTTTAAATTTTAAATGAATAATATTCTGGTAACTAGAAAGATAAATTTGTGTAATAGAAAAATCGTATTTAATAATACTAATGTATCATCAGCTTACAAAATATTTAGAGGAAATATCGAAAAGCGTAATCGAAAAAGCTGAATAGCAGAAAATGCAAGATACTCCCCATTTACCGCAAAGATTCAATTTATACCGAACGGATTATCTGGCACAATGAGTCGAAGATAATAAATCGTCGCGCTCCTTTTGTCGTGCTCGATTCTCCGGCAGCCCTTTACGATTACCAGGATCAATATTTATTAGAGTTCATCCCGCGCAGCGGCCACATTATTGCAGAAAATACGTGAGCCAAATGGAATCCCGTCCCGGGAATGACTCCGCGCTCTCCTCGGCCATTCAAAAACTTTTATGGTGTTTGTTGTGAAAATTTCCAAGCGAATCCCGCTCGTTCCGCATATAATAGCCGGAGCGGAGGCGGCTTAATATTTGACTTTGCGTGCGCGCACGCGGCATAACAGGTCATTTTATGCCGCCACCAGAGTACATCAGAGGGGGAAACTGAGCCGCGCACGCCCGTGCGTTTAACGAGTGTATATATATATAGGGGGAGGATGAGCGCCGCTAAATTATGGAGATATTAGTTCATGAAACTGCATTGTGCGCAGCCGGCGATTTGTCATGGGGATCACACGTCATTAGAGGCGTGGGGGCTTTGAAAAGGGGATGCGGTTTAGGTGTAAGATTCAACGATGAATTCGCGTCCTGGTAAATAGTGCGACGCTCGCCTTTTGGGGAAAGAGCCTCATTAATTTCAATCATGGCATCTGTGTGGTCTGAGTGGATAATCGTTTGCTGTTGCTTCGGTTACGGATACGATTTTTAGGTTTGATTTTTAATATTATTTTTTATACCTAGAAAGTAAACTTTGACATAAAATTATAGTGACAATTATTTCTTCATAATTTATTGTAAGCTACAATAAACCATATATTCTTAATAGTGCGCTACAAAGTTTTCCAAACGTCATATAATATGCGTCTTCAGTTATCTGAAGCAAAACTTTTTATACATCGACATTTGCGTTAAGATTTTAGCTTTGTTATCTTAATTTTCAAATATTTAAAGAGACTATCCGGTATTCTACTCATTTCTGTTTTGAAGTATTTACAACGAACAAGTTTCATTAACATTTTGTATAAGATGATTGATAACTATCTAATTTTCTGCATTCTATAATTCCACATTGTATTCGTTATTAATAATATTGTTTAGAAACATTACATTTGCTAATAAGAAGCTCGACTACTCCAAAAACATGATATCGTTTCAGGATTTCTGATTGTACAAATTACATTTGTTTAAAGTATATTTTAATACATAAAAAAATATTATCTTTTACTTATTAAAGTTTAGAAATTATCACTATACATATTCTCATTATTGTTATGCAATTGCATAATAGATTTGAACAAGCTTGGTCGTGTTATACTATTATCTAGGAACAGCAAAATGCGCACTTATCATGTCTAAAGCTGTGTGCAATTTATCAGAGTGTCGTATAGAGAAGGAATAACACAATGTTTGCACTTGTTATACTTTATCAAGGTCACCTTAACATTTTCATTACCATTGATTAGTCCAATAAAAGCACGTCAGTTGCTCTTATCTATTTAAACATGAAAAACAAAAAATTAGTCATTAATTCTTGTTTTATGCTTTTACAGTCGTTTTTTCTTAAAATAAAGTATAGCATTGTAATCTATCGGTAAGACTATTATGATACAATATTTACAACCTTAAATTTTTTAAATAAATTCTCTTTTATAAATGCTATATATATCCACGGTTATCATAGACATTTAAAACTCTCTTCATAGTATAGAAACATGAAATATACATAAGTCTCTTTGATAGAGAAAAGCGATTTGTATTTTTTAAAATGCCTCCGAGCCATTAAATTATTCATTCTTTTGTCCTGGTGTCGCGTCCTCATGAAAATCTTTTCTAGAATTGTATAATGATCAGTCGATTCCAAGTCCATCTGCTCGGGAGCAGGTGCAGGTGCTAAGTAGATTAAGGGTAGAAACGTTTTTGTTGGGTCACGTGCTGCTGTCAAAATAAATTTCTTTGACTAATCGGATTTATATGATCGTCTTTTTATAACTCTAGTTGATAGTTGCTCATTTAATTAAAATGGTATTAAACATTTCCTTATTCGCTCGGGCAAAATCACGTAAAGTACATTAGCTTTACTATTTAGAATATTTGAAAAAATTTATTAAAAAATGATTTTATATTTTTGTAAAACTGACTGACTTTATTTAGTAATATAGAAGTAATCGGTTTATAAACTTTTTTGAAGTATTGATTAAGTAGTTTTTTATTGTATAAAACAAAAAAAATATAAGTACTTTTAACGAAAAATTGTCGTAACGAACTTTGGAAAAATGTTATGAGGAGTTCAATTTGCGGTCTGCTAATTGCTTTGCTTGTTGCCGATTAAGGCCTTAAATTCTGTAGGCAGACTTTAATTGCAAAGTTTTCCACGGCTCTGATGCTCCCGGCGTCAAAAGGATTCTTCTATCGGCCATTTGAATCCGAAACATTTGAAAACAAAAAACTTTCTTAATTGAGCAGTTCACAAGTTGCAATCTTTATGAAGCATTTAAAATTTATTATTAGAATAATTTTTTTTTTAAAGTTTAAAACTGTTTGTCACGGTCGCATAATTTTTTAAATAAATTATGATTTTCAATTTTTATTGTCGATAGATTTAATATTTCGTTATCGCTTTCGGTTAAAGGCTATTAACGCAACTTTAATTTAACTTCAAAATAAATTTTCACACTGATTATACATTTGAATTTACGTAGAAGCAACCAAACCTTAAAAATTTAACTGCATAAAAGTATAAATAAGGAGACATTATTTTAAAAATCCATACGAAAAATCCGTGTGGCTAAAGTTTTTATTGCTTGTCACCGATAGTCAGCTCGGGCGGCGACGTTACCCCTATGCGCGTATGTATCCGCGTGGAGCATCGAGGAGAGAACGCGACGAAAGAGGGGTGTTCGCTCGAGTGTGCGCCGACGCACCCCTAATTGTTTTATTCGTGCCCCCAGCATCCTCTCAATCTATTTCATCCCCTGAGCTACTCTCGTTTCATTGCGACACCACCCGCAGCGTTTATCATGCACCACTAATGCATAACAGGTTAACGTCTGCCGAGTCGTCCTCGCTCCTTTTAGCCCTATCTCGCCTCCGTGTGTGATTCGAACGCGTTCATATTAGCAGCTGTTTTTCAAAAACATTAGTCTAGCGCGCTTCTTTGGTTTCCGGCAAATAAAAATTATTAAATTTCCTTACTTTTTAATGAAAGCCGTACTATGAAAGGATTGGGCCAATCGGCGTTGTACGTTGCTGAAACTTTGAACTGGCCAGACAAAATATTGTTTAGAATGTTTTTAAAATCTCCCAATTAAATCGATCAAAACATTGGAATTTTCGAATAACATTTTAAACTATATTTTGTCCGAAAAGCGTACATACTTTTGTTATTCGTAATAATTTTTTAATAGAAAATTTAAGTCCGTTTTATTGTTTATTGTGTACAGTTAAAAAATACTCTAATTTAGTTAAGCTATACTTAATTTAAACAGTTTTAACTCACGAACATACATATAGTTTTAGAATTATATTCAGAAAAATTAGTGTTTTATCAGATTAAGTCATTACATCACATTCGTTGACTTTAAAAATTAAATTGATTGCTTTTGTGATTATATCTTAAGATATAATAATACATTAAATATCGATTAATATATATATTTTTAAGTTTAAGCTTAAGTAGAAAGAAAATGCGATAATATTAGTTTTATTTTTTTCTACAATGATAATCTGTAGATAATAGTTCAATAAATATTAGTTAGTTATTGCACTTGTCATAAGGAAAAAATTAAAAATCTATAGTCGGGAAAATACTGCAATAATGTAAGCGAATTTATATTTTCTTATCTCTAAGCATCATTATAGCACTTGAAAGAGTTGCGTTCTTTAGTTGTCTGAGTAATGATTAGATACTGTACAAAACTTTAATTTGTCAAACAATGTAAGATTTTATATAACATTTGCTTGAACATGATGTTGCAAAAAAGTGTTAACAATCTTGCTATTTTTCCAGAAAAACTTTGAATAAAACCACTCAAAGTGAATTTTGCATTGAAAAAAGAATAACTTTTACCAGAGAGCTTAGAAAAACGCATTAGAATTTCCTCTTTGTCAGTTGCCGTTCGAAAAAGCTTAGCACAATCGCGCTTTCATTACCGCCAAGAAAAACATTGTATTTGGGGAAGCCGTTTGAAAAAAAAAAAGTTTCAACTTCCTATTCCCGTCCGCTGATCCACTTTCGCATCGACAACAATGGCGCGGCCGAATAAAATAAAACACTTCCATCAATTGAAAGGTAGCGAGCGTGTAATTTCCACCGCTAGCCCCGCGCTACAAAGCGGATGCGCGCCCGCGCATGCACACATACATGGAGATAAGCGCGCAAAGCATATGGACGGGACAGTGTCCCTGAAATCTCCGTGGGAATAGACACTTGGCTTCGCGTTTAAGTGCACACGTACACATGGAGGCCGCTTTGCAAAAGAGAAGCCTCTGATGTCCGCCTCGTGTATGTAGTTTAATGCACTGTTTAGTGTTTACACTTGGTTCTAATGGGCCGAGCTTAGCGAGATTTAAATTCGGTAGAAAGCCCAGGCGCAGGCCGGACGGACGTATTCACCGGAGGGTAATCGGACGGTTTAATCTTTGAGCTACGTATATATGTACGCTGGATAGCGGTGTGGTACTTTTGCTAAGTTACATAGCTCCCGGGCATTTCCTACTCTTGCGCGCAGACGAACGACGCGCGCCGGCTCTAATATACTTCATTTTAGGATACGCGCGCAGCGTCTTTTGGGGATGGTAAGAAAACTACTTTGAAACATTAAACAGTTTTTGCCGGCTGGTCTGGGTTTTTGAGACGTGAAACTTTCTGCTTTTATTGCGGAGTGTTTAAAGTCCTATTCGGCGAAAACAGCTCGCCAAATTTAATATATTAATATAAAATACTAGTTTATGAAAAGTTTTTCTTAAGATATTAGAGACAATGTTTTTGCATCTTTAGATTTGAAATTTTTATAAAGTTTTGATAGTCTAAATTTTTATGGTTTACGATTTAAACCAGCTTTTTAATTTTTATATATAATATTAACCAAAAAATATATAATATGAAAAATACAAAATATTGATTATACATCAGTATTGATAGGAATATTTACTTTCCTTTGATGCTATTTCATAAAAAAATTAATATTTTGTTAATATATGATTTTACTAATGCAATCTAATTAGTTATAAAAACTTTGAATCAGCAAAAATATAGTATTTTGTTACAGAGATAATAAAAGCCTAATAAAGCAAAACAAAGTGAGATAATAAGAAATATGTAAAGTAAAATATGATTAGCAGCGGAAAGCTGAAAATCGTGAAAGCTCTTTAATTAAAAGTTAGGCCGGCGAGCGATCGAGCTTACCCGCGAGCAACTTTTACCCCAACAAATAGTCAATTTTTCCGCGATTCTTCTCTCGGCCGCAAGCGCGCGCTTGCTGGCTCTTTAGCTGACATTTCCAAACGGTCTCATTTGTCGAGCGACATTCGGGGCCGCCTCCCACCCCTCATTCCTCCTCTCTCTCTCTCTCTCACTTGCGTGTACACAATCGCAATCGGGCGCGAACACACTCGAATTCTCTCTCTCTTGTCGCGCAAAGCGCTCAAAGTAAAGCAGCAAGCCGTCTCTCTCAGTCCCTCACAGCCGAGTGTTACAATTTCACCCTACACATAGAGAGAGAAAGAGAGAGAGAGAGAGAGAACCCCTTCTTCTCGCGCTCGCCTCGAGACCCTTTATCTATCTCGCTATTTTCCTAGCTACGCCACCCCGGTCCTCTTTTGCGGGGGTGGCGGCAGCAGCGTCCACCACCCCCGCGCTCTCCCCAAGCCAAAGTGGAGGGGGCTAACGATAGCGGGGGTGTATCTCCGCCCCTGGCCCGCTCGCGCGCCAGTTCCGCCCCCTCTGCGATTCGTGCGCGTGCACGAGCGACTCTCTCTCTCTCGCTCTATCTCTGTGTGTATAAACCCAGAGAAGAGAGAGCACACGGGGCGCGCGCGAGAGACCTTCGAATCAATTCGTCATGAACCCCCGCGCGGTGCTCGACAAACGCGCCCGCTACTGCTGGCTTTCACGTTTGGATTCGCTGCTGCCACTGCTCCGTTGACGTTGCGGCTCCAGCACGCGCGCTTCATGGTCAGCGCTGGTCTGAGAAACATAGTTCTGTGATGGGGTTGTTGTGAGTGCGCGGACGGTTTCGTATACCACCCCTAACTGTTGGTTTGGTTTGTTTGGTATGACGGATTTTTGAAGAGGCTTGCCGAGTATTGTTGTTTGAGGATTCGACTGCAATTGCCCGCCATTTTATAACGAGTGACCAGTGGGCTGAAGGATTTCTGTTACTTACTCTCCAACATCTGAACACTGCCAGTATGAAAGTTTTAGGTGAGATGACAAATAGTTGACCAAGTGGCAGAGGATAAGCATCGGTAACGAAGCTCCGCGACAGTATCGACTAGCAAGTTAAAGGTGAAAAAATGACTTTGAACAATCTTAGTGAAGTGCCAGTAGAGAAAGACATTGAAACTTAATCGTCCCAGCAACTATATCAGTCTCTCTTAGCTCTATAGCTATAATTAACTGATATGAAAGACATCCACACCTATCTGCTTGTCTTAGAGCTCTGATATTGTTTCCGAAGACAATTAACCGAGCAATCAAAAGATATAGCTAGTGAAAGTCAAAAATCCTTCGAGTTCTTGGAAGAGCGCGCGTGGCACGTTTATGCAGCTGCGACGGTGCGGTGCATTAGGCCAGAGAGCGCTGCAAGTGACAGTGAACGTTCGCAAGAAAAAATTGCCCTTATCGCGCTGAGGAAACAAACTATTAGCGTAAGATAATAATACGGCGATAACTCGAATGACAGAGCGAGACTTTTCAGAGTGAAGGAAAATGAGATGTCGGAAGAGTCGGCCTGCAGAAATAGCGCGGCGTCGCTCCGTTCCTTTTCACCAGTCGACGGCTGAATCGCTCGCCATTTGATCGGAGCCTACTAGTCAACCCTGCAGAATGATCCATCCATAAACGAGGTAAGCAGCGCGCATCCTTAAACCTAAACATTCGGACGATTTTATTACTTAACGATAATAACGCGGTAATGTAAATCTGGTGTATTTGCAGGTAAAGCAAACCCCAAAAATCCAATTAAATGTTGAACATGGAGATGAACTCCATGATGATGTCGAACGCGTCGTGCGACGGCTGCGTTGACAGCGACCGCGACTCGGACAGCAGCAGCATGATCGTGGACCCGGTGAGCCTGGACAAGAACGACATGTCGCCCCAGCCCTCCTCTAGTCCGACCATCGGCTCCCTAATTGGCAATCATCACAGCGGTGGTTCATCCGGTGGCGGTTCCGGTGGCGGTGGTGGTGCTGGTAGTGGCAGCGGTAGCGCCTCGCGAAATCGCAACCGCAACTACAAAAAAGGCTGTACCATGATGTCGGTGAACGGTCAGAAGAGCAGCAGCGGTAACCAGGGCACCAACTACTCGTCCGACAAGCTCTCCTCGTCGCTGATCAAGCCGCCCTACTCGTACATAGCCCTCATAACGATGGCCATCCTCCAGTCGCCCCAGAAGAAGCTCACGCTCAGCGGCATCTGCGAGTTCATCATGTCGAGGTTTCCCTACTACCACGACAAGTTCCCAGCCTGGCAGAACTCCATCAGGCACAACCTCTCGCTCAACGACTGCTTCATCAAGATACCCCGTGAGCCCGGCAACCCGGGCAAGGGCAACTACTGGACATTAGATCCTCTGGCCGAGGACATGTTCGACAACGGCAGCTTCCTCCGACGGCGCAAGCGCTACAAGAGGCCGCCCCCGCACTACGTCCTCAGGGACCGGGCGATCATGGCGACCTTCGCCATTTGCGGTGATCGGGGTCCCTGCCACCCTGGCGGCGGACATCCCGGCGCGATGCCCTATCCGGGCGCGTACCTGGCCCCGCCGGCTGGTCTGCCGATCCTGGACTTTCCGTCCTCGGCGCTCGAGGCTCTGAAGATCCGGGGCTTCCTGGAGCCGCCGGCTCCGCTGTACAAACCGGTGCCGATCAGTGCACCGCCTATGAGGCAGATGAGCAACCCACCCGCGGTTAGGACGAGCCTGAACCTCGGGGGCGGTGGGACAACGACGACGACGACGATGATGAGCGGATCGGCGGGCATCGAGAAGAAGAGGAGCTTCAGCATCGACTCGCTCATCGGCAAGCAGACGAATAATCACAGCTCGAGCGAGCAGGGGACGCTGGGGGGATTGCTGGATCTCAGTCCGTCGGAACACCGCGAGATCAGGAGCCAGGCCTCGGCGTTCTCGCCGCTCGTGTAGACCGTCGGATAGTCTGCGCTATTGAGATATTGTTGTGGACCTTGGCTTAAGGAGGCGGCCAAATAATGGATCCATTGACATCTCTCTGATATTAAGATAAAGCCAAAGATTGAATTTATTATATTATTAAGTTTTATCGATCCAGATGAATTCTTGCCATTATAAATATAGAGTGAAGGGGAAGCTCGAGAAAAGTGCAATAATCGACATGCCTGGCTTGGTGTGTGCCAGTAGAATTTGCCAAAACTGATTTTTGTTATATTTATTACGAGTTGTAGGTTAGATGTAATTATATTTTTTTAAAGCTTATCCGCGAAGTATAGATACTTAATTAATAACATTACTTTGACGAATACCAAGTAAATTTATTTTGCAAACGTTACCAAAATGGTATTTCGAGAATGTATAATAGTTTCGTATATTGTTTTTCATTTCCATTAATGGAAAGTTGGCGACGTAACTTGTGCCACGTGTTATTACTGCGTGAAGTTTCTGGAAACTTTGCTCAGTATTGTCTTGTGACGAGTTTCTAGTTGAATATCGTGATACTATAATATATGACAAACGAATAACGTCAACAGATTTATAATGGGTTTCAAATTAAAAACCCTATTAATTTATCTCCTTACCTTTTAATTTTTTTCGTGATTGTTTAATTTATTAATTTTTCATAACGAGCATTCTGACTCTGCGGAGTCAGATTGCTCAAAGCCAACACACAATATATGTAATATAATAATTTAAGTCTTGCGAAATAATGAATATGTCTTGAATATTCGTCGTAAGATTGTCAGCCGATTACCCTATTTATACACGTTGTAGTTTAATAATAGCATTGTAAATACACGGCCCTTGATTCAATATGTGCTGAGCACTTCACAATTCTGGCAGCTTTTTTTATTGGATAGTACGAGGTAGCGTATATTTGATGGACCATGCAGTCGGTCAAAATGAGCGCATAGTGTACATATGGTCAAGTAGAATTAGAGTTATGAGGTAAAGTATGCAGCGAAAAACAGATTTTAAGCACAAACCATTTTTAAAATTATTCCAGACAGTGCCACGTTGTTTTTATTTTAGTTGGTGAGTTTTTTTTTACAATTGTAAATCAAAATTAAAACTCATAATTTGTCACATATTCCGATCTTGATTGATTTTAATAATTCATTTTAATAATTGAGGTTTTATATTTATAATAATTAAAATTATATATCTGAATAAAAATCATCTGCCAAGAATGCTCTTTTTAATTAATAAATCGTCCAGTACTAAAACAAAAGAGGTATTTTTAGACAAATATAGTATCTTATCACAAAAATGTTCTTGTCAGATGTTATATGTGAAAATCGCTGTTTTTAAATATTTGAAAACAGAGCACAAAACACATTTTTAAAATTTAAAAAAATTATAATTCATCAAAAGTTACGTTAATACACTTGATAAATTCATCTAATTGTTTTTGCAAAGCAGTAGGTCAATCATATCATAAGAATCTTTTTATTAACTTCTAATTTTACATAAATATATATTTTCTTTGTGTTAATATATTAATTAATTTAATAAAATTTGTTTTACGTTTTGACGTAGCCCTGGTAGAAATTTTCCCAACCAAATTGGCCAAGTCTTTAAAAATAGCCTAAGAGATGTCTAATTCTTTAAAGTTGGCCAACCGTTAGTCAAAAAATGGAGAAACTTTCTACCAGGGAGGCCAAGTAGTGCATCTTGGATAACTTGTTCTTTTTATCTTTATATTTTACTGTTGCCATTTGACCTACTCATTCAGAAAAATAGTTTTCTTATTGTGTTTGCATTTTAACCTTCTTTAAAGTTAAATAGATAGTATAACACCACAAAAATAAAAGCAAAAAATTCTAAACATATTAGATAAAATGGTATCCTGTTTCTCGCTGAAATAATGAAATTCTATTTAGTTTCGTATTAACAAAAACATTGCGCACCATGCGAAGTATCAAAAAATTAGAGTTCAGTTTCTTTAGCAATAAAAAAAATTCCAAAATGCACATAATATCAATATAAATGTATGTTTATCATGATTTAAAATTATAATTATACTTAATAGTTTGCGCTAAAATGTCTTCGAAGATTCTGACTGATGATGTTAGCGTTGAGTTGCAGCAGAGAAAAATTTTCAAAGTAAACTGCATTAAAAAAAAGTTGTATAAAAAAGATGATTGTGCATTAATGTGTATATGGTAAATTATCTAGAGATCGACGTTTTATGATAGTGTAGAAATAAGGATGCGACGTATATTAGATTTACAAGTGTAAGTGATAAAAATGTTCGAGAAGCGGTGAAGGTGTATTTAAAAAAATACTTATAATACAAATAGATAACGCGCATCTTGCAAGCAACGAAAGTCACACCGCGAGTCTAAATAAATTTTCGTTCAAGCGATTTTAATGCTTGCGAATCCACTGTTAGCGTTGTAAAAAAAAAATATTTGGATAAATAATTCTGAAAATTTGTTACAAACACCGCTCACCTGCGATTTCACCTAAACAGCGAAATAATAAAGCACAAGTGCAGAGATCCAAAGTGAATAGGATTAATTTGTACCTTTGGTACGGAACTCATTCCTGTAGCTGATAATAATGAATGTGTCAAAACGATAGATTTATAATATATTATATATAAATATATAATAATAAAGTATACTTGAGTATATGAATCGCATTCGCTACATTGATGATATTACATCCCCACCCATCCAGCATCCAGCTCATCTAGGTGTAAAATATCGAGGCCTGCAGCGCGCCTACACACTCAGCTAGGCCAAGAAAAAAATTAATAATTTTTACGCTCGGCTCTCTCGGATTGTGTTTGAGGAAGGAATTTAATTTAAAAAGCCTCTAGAAGCAAAAAAGTTATCTCTCTCTGTCTCTCTGCTTCTCAAGCATTCTGCGTGAAGTAATAACTTATTTACTCACATTGGCCCCGTAGGCGTGCGCGGAGGTGAAATAATGCGCGCGAGAAAGGGGGATAGAAAGCGGCGGCCCGGGAGGGATGAGCGGGTTTCCATTGCGTTTTAATCCCCTCTTGGCTCTCGTCCCTGTCGAGCGCGGCTGCAGGGACGACGCGAAGGCAACTCTCTCTTCTCTCTCTGTCTCTCTTCTCTCTTGTCGCTTGGGGTGAGAATATTGCATTCCTCGATCGTGATGAAGATAACAACTCTCTTGTAAGCCCGCGTTCTAGTCCTTCGCTACGGCTCTTCCAATCTCCACGCCTCTGCCGTGAAAATGTTTGCCGATGAAATATATCCTTACCCCCCCCCCCTCTCTTTCTCCTTGGAAGCACGCGAATTTCACAAATTCTGGCGCAAGCGCGGCTACGACGTGTTTCCCTGAGCGTTTGAATGCGCGCTCTCTTTTAATGTGAGGGTATTTAGAAGAAATCGCGTAAAGAGGTCACAAGGAATAAAAATTAAATGGATTTTTTAACACTACTATTTACATAAACATCTCGCTCTTCCTAGCTTATTTATGTTTTATACAATAGAATCTACCAGAAAGATTCTCTATCGAGCTGTTTACTACTTTAGCCCGGATAATGAGAGAGATTAGGGTCCTCGCGACACAAAGACGAGTAAGCGAGCATTTCGGCAACGTCAAGCGGTTCCCATGCGCTCTTTCTCATCTTACTTACACGCTCGAGCGTTATTTACCCTTAGAATGGAAAATAATCTAAATGCAAAGGGACGAGGAGCGCGAGCCTTAGGATGCGCGCCCAGCGGGCTCATATCCGTGGTGACAATACAAACCGAAACAAACACTTACCGGCACGTGCCGGCCACGCGACCATGAGCCGGGATATATATTACATTCCCCGTGTGCACACACACTTGACAACCGATTGAAGGGGGTGCGTGCTCATTCGCGACAAATTACATCACCGTATCGAGCGAGCGAGCTTATTTGTTTATTTATCTTTATAACAAAGCCGGAGCGTTTAATTTGGATTTTTCGTTGTGGATCGCTTTATTCAAGACGAGGATTTAAAATTGACACGGAGAAATGCATCACTGAATTTATTTTATTGTTTATTTATTAACTTTTTTGTGTTCGTTGTTCACTAACTTTGCAAGCTTTTTTATTGATTTTATAAATAGTTGATTAATACCGTATAATTGTCTGTGAACAAATTATACTAGTCGTAGAAATTCTTAAAAGAGAAATGAATAATATTCAAAATTTCGCCGAGTACTCATTAGGTTACCAATAATATTTTTCCTCCGAATATAATATAAGTAAACATCTTGCAGGTGGCATTACAGCGCATTACCAGATTTCTGTTAAGACTAGCAGCCTTATTCCAGTATACATATAATGTGCCTTGTTCTACAAGCATGCCAAAACTGATCCTTATAAGATCGTAAAGTGACATTCCTTTGGGAAGGATGTAATACACGCGATATTGTATAGATATTAGATTTCTAATAATGGTTGTCTGAACACACTCCATTTTCTTGTGAATGCAGAAAATTGTAGATATTATTGTTTTCATTATTAATCGACTTTCATCTGCTGTTTACTACAATTGTTTACGGAATAACGACTTTAACCATCAAATATTTAATGTAATAACAAGATAATATATAAAACTATGATGTTTTAAAAATTTTTTTTAATACTATCAGAAATTGTGGTTTAATTCCAAAAGAATGGTATTTCTACTTATTCGCAAATTAGTTTATGAATTAATCGATGTGTTAAAATAATTTCTATAAGAATATTTGAAATTAAGAGCAGACACCAAATGACGCAATCATTGTCAAACGTCCAAATTCACAAATTCCAGAAGCGAATTGTCATGCAAGCGCAAATAGAGGTATATTGCGCGTTAGATATTTGTTATGTTCTGTGGTTCTACGATAGTTTCGCTTTTAGGAGTTTAGAAGCTCTTAAATTATTTTAAATGATTGATTGAAAAATATAGTTTGGAAATTACTATTAAAATGTAAACGTACTAAATAAATTTATAACTTATTTAATTTATTCCTTAATGTTTTCAAAGAACTAACGAAACGCACATATACTCGTACACACGCACGCTCGCACATACACACACATATTAGATCTCATTTCACTTAAGTTCTATTTCAAACAATAAATATTATTTAACTTGTAAAATTTACAGAAACTTCTTTAAAAAAATTGCAATTTATTTGTGGAAAAGTACTTGAGTATTACTGCTTTAATCTATGAAGTCTGATAAAGAAACATAATTTTAACGAATACGCAATGTAAACTTAAGTATATATAAGTTTAATGATAATATATAAATGAAAAAGAAGATAGATTATTGTTTATCAAAAACAGAAATGATATATTTAATTTGGTATAACATTGTGAACAGTTTAGATTATCTAAAAAACCGATAGTCATTTTTAAAACATCTAAACTGTTTACATCGGAAAAATTTTAATATCAGGAAAAAAGATTTTTCTTGAATAATAAAAGTCGCAAAAAACTGTATAAAAACAGTGGTTAATTTAATAAATTTAGAAAGAAACTAGAATGAACTAAAGGAGATTATTAATAGTGTTTAGTATTAAGTAACGCCAGAAAATGTTTACACAAGTAGAAAAATTTTAAATTAAGAACTTTTTTAAGTTTGAACATATTGAACATATATTATACAAACTAATATGGAAAAATTTAAATCTATAAACATTACAATAAAATTATTAAAGTTTATTTAAAGAGAAAATTTTATTAATAGTAATAGCAAAACTAAGTATAGAGGGATCACACACAGCATATATAGTTGATTTATACGCATCCAAATATGAACACTTTATGTATATGAAAATTGAAAGCATTTTTCAATTGTGCTCGGTCATAAATAAAAATATACATTTTTAAATTTCAAAAATATTTAAAAAAAACGATTAATTTTACATATCTCTGAACTAACAAAACAATTTTCTTTGTACCCCTTTGCGCGGAACAATTGTCGCTTTGGAAAAAGCATATTTTCAGTGGGAAGCGAAAAAAGAAAAAAACCTGAAAATAGTCCAGCGCCACGCAACAAAGGGAAGCGAAACGATTGCGCGCTAAAAGAAAGCTCGCGGGCGCTCGTTGTCTTTGAAAGAGAATTAACTACGGAGTAAAAATAACATGGCGCCTGTTATTACGGGCGCGCTCGCAAGCTCTCTCACTCTCTGCAAGCTCGCTCCCTCACTTCTGGCTCAATGAGAGAGAGAAAATCAATGCCGACTGCGGGCGCAGATAGAAACGCGCGGCCGGGCGCGACACACTCGAGCATCTACATTGCGAAAATGCTCCTCGTCTTTTTCCGCCGCTTAAATACATCCTCTCCTCTCGGCGAGAAGAAAATTTATATAAGAGAGCGGGGCGAGAAGCAGGGAAGTAGGGAAAAACGATAGTAGAGATAGCGAGCGTATATGGATGTACATAAGCGGCTCTGTAGCTTTTCCTCCGGCGAGCTTCGGCCATGCGAAAACTTTGCCCAAGAATCTAATATCATCTCTGGTACACACGCATTCTGGAAATTCTCGGGCCGTCCGAGGCCTCCGACAATATACAATCGACGCTCTCGCTCGCTCGTCTACGTATATATACACGAGAGCGAGAGAGAGTGCGCATATCAAAAGATTCTCCTCGAGAATCGCACGCGCTCACATATATACGTGTCTCTGTGTGTACACATATATATATATTCATATCCAGAGAGCCTGAGAGCCAGCGAGAGGAGCGAGGGAGGGAGCTTGCGCCGGGGCCAGCGCGTGCGCGAGGACGAAGGACGACGTCGACGTCGACGACGACGGAGAGCGGTTGCTATCTTAGCCACCACAAAGCAGTGATAACATTTTCCCTCCTGGAATAGAGCGCGCGAGCAGAGAGCCCGGTGCAGGCTGTCTGAATGCGCGCACGGCGGCGGCGGCGGCGGTGCGGCAGGTCGATATCCGGATAACGTCGGTCGCCGGGGCAACTGCGCCTCGCGGAAGGGAGACTCGAGGGAGAAAACCACGCCTCCGCAAACATGGCCGTTGCCGCGAGCTTTCCCCTGCTATCAGCTTTCTCTCTCTCTCTCTCTCGCTCTCTCGAGCGCAAGCTAAAGCTCTAGGAGAATCCCTGCCTGACTTTCCCTCCTCTCCCTCTCGCGCTCATCTGGCTCTCTGCGTGTGCGAGCCGAGCCTCAAGCCTGTCTGTATATAACAGAGGCTTGAATTATCATAATATTGGTCATTGTCTCACTGGATGAGCTCAAGTAGCAGCCCGCTCAGCTTCAGCCAGACCTTTTATACATGGCTGTATGCGCTGATCGGCTACAGTGAGCGAGTTATGGCTGCTCAAATCTGCATCTCGTGCCGAAATTAAGAGGCTAGACTTCGAGTTTCAATCGGCTCGTTCTTCATTTACTTTGTTACGCCTTTTCAGAGTTTTTTCTTTTTTGTAGCCTTTGGAATTGGTGCTTTTTTGAAGAAAGTGATTATATATATATCATTTGCCAAAATGGCAACTCACGTATTCGTATTTAATTTGAGACATTAGAATGATTTTTTTGTTTATAGTTTTATGATTTAAAAAACGTCACACAAAAGGAATTTTGTTAGAGGGAGTTTATTGTTTGTTTTTTATTTTTTTTATTACAAATATGAGTACCATAAGGCTTTTCTATATGAAAAAACGGCTGAGATAGTATGATAAATAGCTTAAATTCTTTGTATTGTGTGGAATAAGAACCATTTTGTCGGTCAGAACGAATACTTTACTCTAAAATGCTAAACCAGTACAAAAATATCGGGCTGACGGTATATTCACATGTACTAGCGAACACGTTTTTTTCATCTATATCCATCCACAAATTTTTTTATCACACTCTAAAAAAATTTCTTTCCTGTTATACGTTTTTTAAGTTATTGAAAAATTCTTTATTAAGCAAACCTTAAATATTCAATACTTATTAGATATTTTTGTTTACAAAAAGCTTGTAGTTATTAATTATAGTCAGAATTATAGAAGGTTATAATATGTAAGCCGCTTATTCCCTTTAGATTTTAGATATGTAAAAATACTTGCCTGATCGTCATAGTTTCAATTAGTGAAATGAGGCGACTACAAAAATCATTAATTATCTATAACTGCAGGTCTTTGACATCCTTTGGTTTTGAAGCAATTTGAATAAAGTAATTATCGGAACAGTTTTTATAATTAACTAAAAGAATCTATATTATTCGAATAAAATAGTAAAATCAAAATTAACTTTAGCCATCAACTATTGTATAACAGAGTAGAAATTCATTTGATAAACCTAAACTTTAAAATTTTGTAGAATTCTAAGATGTAATTGCTACAATTGTATTAAAAATAAAGAAACTAATTAAGTTCTAAATACAATTGAATCTTCTACTCCTATAACACATAAAAGTCTAAAAAACTTTATTAATTGTCTTTGTTTTTAAAATTAATATAAATTGATTTAGTATCCTTAGAAAAGTTAATTGAAATCAATATTTTTTTACATTCTATTATCATGTCTCATATGAATAGTAAATCTTCTCTCTAACTACTTTAATAGCAAGTTTACTTTCTTTTTATACCCGATAAATATTCGAGATAAAATAACATACTGACAAAATAATTAAAGTTAAAATTTTATATGTTGCACAAGCGATTTCGAAACTATATAATTTCTAGTATCAAAAACAATGATAATTTAATTATAGGAACATTCATGATCTATTTATTTTTATTATTTAGTTATCAATCAGGAAAATAAAAGATATAATTATTAATTGGAATAATTTTTTCTTTTACAATAATTTGTACTCTTTTGTAATAATTCTATTTCATTTCGAAATAATATAAACAATAAAGTGATAAAGTATCAATATATTTTAAAATAAAAAAAATATTTCAATTTAGTGATGGAACAACTTGAAAAAGCTAGTTCAACAGTACAAATGTATTTTTGCGCTGAAAAAAAAAGTTAGCGTCAACGAAAACTAGCTCAACTGCCGAGGGGCGCATTATAGTCCACATTGAGGCGCGCAGATATTATCCGAAAACAGCGCACAATGAACAACTGGGTAAAAAACAAGCTAGCCCTGTATACTTGCCGTCCTGACGCCCCCATCTCCATTTCGAGCCACCAAAAAAAGCCATTACAAACGGCATTTCATCTAATGAAACCCCCGCGTATTTCCGTAAAACTGTAGCTCGCAATTTTTCCAATAAACGCCGCGTTCGAATTTACAAACGCAAAAGGAAGCGCAAAAGTCAGAGAAAAAAAAATGGCCGGTCATTCGGCGATACACAAAGAGAGAGGGGGGGGGGGGCGAGAGAACGAGGGAGAGACAGAGAGAGAGTTGAGGTTCAAGTTTGCCGATAAACGACACTACTCGGCAGAGCGAGTTTCCTTCCTCTGGTAGGCGAGTACGCGGGGGCGCGTGAACAAGAGAGCTGCGCTCTGCACGCATGACAAATTAACATCCCTGAGGCAGCTCAAATAGAATCTGCATTACGTGGCAGTGGTACACAGAGAGAGATGGGAATGGGGGGGAGGGAGCTGGCTGGCAGGCAGCTTGCCAATCCGACGACTCTACACACAGAGAGAGCTGGCGGCTAGAGCGAAGCGCGCGCGCGGATATATATCCACCTGCGCGCGCGTTGCCGCTCGTATCGGTTCACAGAGTCGGCAGAGAGAGCGAATATTATGTTTACCCGTACACACGGCGCTCGCGATGCAAATAATCTGGTATTATTGCACTTACTCGCGCAGTTCTCTCTCTCTCCACCCCTCTATCTCTTTCTCTCTTTCAGCCTCTCTATGCGGCAGTTCGTTTCACCCCCCTCTCTGTCCCCTCCCCCGCAGCGGCTGCTGGTACGGCCGATAAAACTCTTTCGAATCTTGCCGTTTTGAAAAACGTGGGCTAGCTCTGTACCGCAGTTTTAGAGAGCGTATTTATATTTTTGCGCACATAGTTCGGCGGGCTCGACTGGGGAAATGTTAGGGGAGCGTTTCGATGCTCGACGGAGCTTCGTTCGTCAACTTTAATACCAAATTGTTTTCCATTCTATTGTGTGCCGAAAGAGAAACGATTTCTTATCTAATTAAATGTTTAATCGGTTCTATCATATAGTTGAATTTATTCTGTAGTTGCAACTGTGCGCCGCTATTAAAATTTATTATGTATCAACTGATATTTTCTATTTTCTGTATGTAATAAAATTTTAATTTCTCAAATCTAAATACTGTTCATAAACTTTACTAATAACTTTAAAAATATTTGATTCGTCCCAGATTTAAAATAAAATGACCATTTATTTCTTTTATTAAAAAATGCATTTTCATTTTCAAACTACTTTATATATTTAGTTATTTCATTGATGAAGTTCATGTCACAATATTGGACTCAAAACTTTGATTCCGGATATAGCAAAAATTTTATCTTTACAAAACCAGAGTTAAATTATGTACATTATACATGTGTAAAATTAAGTTTTAACAGAATTCTTTACAGTAATAATGTAAATTTTACTTTACTAATAAAGTTTTTAATGTCATATATATTCAAGAAGTGTACCATGAGTTACGTACACTATATGTAATCGCAGCAAAAATTAATAGACTTTGCAAGCATCTAACAAAATCTATTGCATATCAGAAATATATTTAGTATAGAAACTATCGTTGGTATATTTTAACATTTTATCTTCGTTACGGTACACTGAAATATTCTAATTATAATGGCTAAGGTGCGCAGTGACTTAAACTTAAACAAAAATTTGAAAAATACTAGTCTTCATTAAAATGTCACTCGATTGAGCGGCGATTGAATTTGCATCAATGGTAAGATTTAGCAATTTAAGTATTTAGTTGAAAAAGTTTCTCTATTACTTTTTACGCTATTTCTTCATTTACATGAAATGAATTTGATCAGTGACACTTGAAGTTCTCTTGGTCAGAAATTGTTGGGGCAAGGACAAACGCTTAGACCTTTGGTATTCAGATTCCATCGGATTGCGAATTCCGCGTGCCAAGGAACTCAATCCGGTGCTTCTTATTGTAAATCTATAAGAACTTCCTACTTTGTTATTCTGATGTAAGAGTAAGATAGCCTTTTAACTTTATTTACTTTTACGTCTCATTCCTATTCTTTGAAGCTGTACAGATAAATTTTTTTAAAATAAGAAAAAAAGTCAAGGGAACTATTTTTAAAAGTTAATCAATTTAAAAATGACTAAGGGATAGTCGAGAATCTTATTTAACATCTCGGCATTTCTTAACCTCCTCTCCCGTTCGCGCAAAGTTGAAAATCTATTACTCCCCCCAGAGTAATTTTCGTGCTTAGCAGAGCCTTGATGATCGTATGTAAATACTTGAGTCTTGTCTTTTGTGTGACAATGGTTGGGGGGCGCTCCTCTAGGATTACTGTGCGGTACGCGCGCGGCCGCCAAGGAACTTGAAGCAAAAGCGAAGCGACGACGAAGAAGCGCGTGGATGACTCGTCGACTTTCGCTCAAGAGAAAGACAGAGAGTGAGAGAGAGAGAGAGAGAGAGAGAGAGAGAGCTTGAAAGATTACCGGCGCCATCTTGGATGTTGGTAAATATCCCGCCCCTAAAGGGAAGCTTGTAAAGCGCGCAGGGGAAGAGAGAAGTACCTACATAGACACATACACGTGCGCGCAGCGAGAGCAGCCTTTCTTTGCCACCGTCCTCCTTTTCCGGCTTCTCTCTGCAAGCCCACCCCCCTCTCCCTCTTTCATCTCCCGCTTGGCTTTCTTACTCCGCGGTGTGTCTTGAAGGCCGAGAGAGCCGCGCGCGCTCGGGCTTGAGCTTGCAGTAGCGGCAAAAAGAGAGTGTGAAGAGGGCCGCTCGCTCGCTCGCTCGCGCGCCGAGGCATTTTATGCGCTTGCGCCAGGCCGCCAGGCACAAAGAATACTGTCGGCTTTGCATCTTTTTCAAAGATGCCACTTTCGTGCTTTAAACTCTCCGCGGCAGAAGGGAGAGAGGAAGCGACTCAAACCTCCGCGTTATACTGCGCGCTATGTCTTTTTTTTTTTACTCCTCCCTCGCCGAGGAAATTATTCTCCTTGTTTCGCGCTGCACTTGCTTTATTCTTCTCGCCTCTCTCGCGCTTTGCGCCTCCCCGCAAGCGCTTTATATTTTAAACTTTCAAACATTTAGAGGGAGCCTGGGTTTGATGATTAATCTTCTTTGTTTGCCTTCTAAGGCCGACAATGCGTTTAATAAGCGTGTATACGAATTTCAGAGATGCCACTTTTTTTTACCTCCTGCCATGCGACTGTAATTATTAAATTATTTGCCTGCTTTTTGAAACTTTATCTTTGTGTATCTGTTTCTGATTTTGCTAATTTGACTGTTTAACATAGATGAAGATTTAACTTTACCTGCCGGATTTCTTTCTTTATATATTTTCATTTTGTTCTGTTTGATTGAAAAAAATAAACACCTGCTACAAAAAGGCTTGATATCTTTTGTTCTATTTTTACACGCGTATTCTTCTTTTTCAAAAATATAGAATATCTAGTTTTTCATCGTGCTTGAAAATATAAATAAAATATTTGTATACACATAGATGCGTTCACAAAAAAGGTATTATTAAAAAATAGTGAATCAATTCCAACCGACAATTTTGAGATAAATAAGCCACCCTTTGATAACTCTAGCAAGGAGTGTACCTACAGATTTTCATAACTCCCAATAAAAAAGAAAAGTCAAAGCACACACGAGAGCGCAGTAGTTTTAAACAACTGGCTGTTTGCTCAAAAAGCGCGCTCTATCGATTCAGCTCTTTAAATCTCTTAGGCGAGCATTAGCGAATTTATTGTGCTCGAGAGTTTGGCCAAACACTCGTAGCCTCGGCATTTAATCCGTAATCGTTGGGCAATCCTTGAATCACGGCCGCACTGACCATCGCCGACCAAAGAGCGTAGAAAATCCAGCGCTACACAAATGCGAGAGACAGGTTCAATTCGTATTCACCCAGACAGGCTCAACGTGAACACACACAGCCGAGTGAGAGAGAGAGATCCTCGGCACCCCACGAGCATTCAAAGTCCTCGCCTTGTGAGTTCCCCGCTTCTTGGTTTGGCTGCCGGGGCGCTCACAATGCACAATAAAAGAGCATTAGATCGCCGCCACCGCCGCCGCGGCTTTGTTGAACCGCGGGCTCCGACTTCTCTCCTCTCTCTCTCTCTCTCTCGTGGCAACAATGGCACAGTAGCGGCAGCACTCCACACTCGCGCATATACCTATATACATGTATATATGTATACACGAGCCGAGCCTGCCAGTATACTCGAAACACCTGGCAAACAAGGAAACAATACGCGCTCCGCGCGCACACTTCGACGGGATTTCGCGCGCATTTGGGGCGCCTCTCTCTCTCTCTCTCTCTCTCTCTTCTGTTCTCGCATGCTAACAAATTATCACCCCTCGCGGCGCTGTCGCTGCTCTGCTGAGCCTTCCTCTTTTTTCGCCTACTCGCTTCCACCCGGTTTTGGCCTTATTTTTTCTCATCTCGCGCGAGACGCGAATTATAAAGTTGTAGACGCGAACGATCGGCTCCGGATGAATATTCAGGCTGCGTCGAGTGTATATCAACCGGGCGTGTGTCGCATAATGCGCTGCTGCTTCGATTACCGGGCGCTGTTTATACATATTCAGTGGTTAATGAAAAAAAAAAGTAGCCGTGACGGCATGTCTCGAGATAACGGCGAGCTTGCGAACGAGCTTTTGTCGACGCCGGCAGTTAAAGTCATAACTATGAGAGAATTAAATTTATGCATCCACAAGTTCTTAGTTGGTGAATGAGCGATCGGAACTTGGAGGTCGCTTAGGTGCTTTAGAAGTTATTTGACAATAATAATCACATTATGCGTATCTACATATGTTTCATGGCTGTGAAAGGCAAACATAAAATATTAGTGATAAACAAAATCCATGATAAAAATTTTCAAAATTAACCGTGATTGACGATTTTTTCAGTCATAAGTGACGATTTTATCCGCTGAAAGGCAATGGAATAAGAACATTAACTAGTCAAACTATGATTATATACTTAATTTAGATTGATTTGTTTTTGATGAGTAGAAAAATGTATGCACTAAAATAAAAATATTTTTTAAATTTAAATGCTTTTTGATAAAAGAGTATCTGTAAAAGATTTCAAGAGCTGCTAAATGAGGTTCTGTTGGCTATGTGCGAAAAAGACGGAGCACTTACACACACAAGCTTTCGCTCACAGTTTGAGATTACAGTTACCTAATAAACCTTAATAGTTATTTATTACAACTTTGGTACATAATAATGTTGAACTTAAATTGTAGAAATAAGCAGCTTAATTTTGATCAACTTGATTTCGAAGCAAACTATAGATCAGAGCGACAAGCCAGAATTGTTACACCAAGAGTTTGGATATTCTTATAATTAATTTTTAATTTTTATTAAAAAAAAATATAGGTAGTTCTATACTTACGTTTACTCCAGTTGTTTTATTAAGAAATAAAAATACTGGTATATTTGCGAAAACAAACGTAAATGAAAAAACTGAATAACGATGAAGCTGACTATGAAGCAGTTGAATGAGTAGTCTTCGATTAATTTTTGGAAATTACATATTAAATTTTGTTACAAAATAAAAAACAAAATTTAAATATATTTTTCTTTAAAAAATTTTTTAGAAATTTCATTAACTTAAATTAAATCAATGTTAAGGACAATGACATGCTGTGATGAGTGTGTTTACTTTCCATTATTTATTGATAACTTTAAATAAAAAAAGTCTTGTAATGGTTTAAAAGTAGTGCATAAGGCATTAGAGGAAAATTTAAAAAATTGAAGGAAAAAAATTTTAATCTTTTTCTCTAACTTTTTACTACAATAGCAGCAGTTAAAACAATACCTAAGATTTCTCGTTTCTTTCACAATTGTAGGTTCCGCTTTACTTACAACGGCAGCACAAGCAACGGGCACTTGAGCCTCGAGAAAAGTACTTTTGTTATAAAAGAGAATGCGCGCCTGTGCGAGGGGGCTAAGCGCCTCTATGTACGCGCTCTCGCGTGGGGCGACTGGCAAAATGAACCGCGCGCCCGCGCGCCACTCTTTCTCTTGGCAAATGCAACTCCAAAAGGCCACGAGAGAAATGTTTATAATTGGGATTGTCGACCCGCGCGGATTTTCAGGGAGACCTCCTAAATACGAAAGTCGGAGGAAAATATATCCACAGGTTTTGTCGCCATATAACACGCGCTAAGCGACAAGTGGACGTATACACGTCTGCCTCACTGAACAATACACACGTAAATGCGCTATACTTGAAGCTTACGTTCTGACGTGTTCACTTGCTAGAGCTGGAAACCTCGCTTGAAATGCTTTTTAAGAAGAAGATGAATAGACGGTCCGACCTCAATTTAACGTCTACACGTTTTTTCACTTTGAGTAACATTTATTCTATTGCTTGATAACTATCGAGAAACTCATAGTGTTTAGCCTTGATTTTTAAAAAGTTTTAATAATTTCGTAACATGCACAAAGTCGCGGATGTTTATTCATTTTTCTAACATTCTCACAAAAAACGTGATTATCAATTTTTTCGCGAATAAATCCCAGTCATTAGCAATATATTACAAAAGCCCTGATTTATTAATATTCCCATAGACTTGGTAAAATCGATAAGTGTTTACTAAGCGGTATACTGGCGGCGAATCTCCTTTCAATCTCATTCGCGCCACGGCTCGTTTTCCGTCTATGCGCATCGTTGCCGTACCAGCAAATTTGCATGCGATTGAATTTCAAATAAGCGAACGCTTTACTTGAGTGTTACTCAAGATCGGGATTGAAATGAAATTATTAATATAGTTGAACGACAAGAGCATTTTAATATACATGCTGTGGCGGCGCAGCTGCATCCGTTTTGACCCAAAACTTGAAAAATTTTGCAGCCCTAGGAGAATCAAGGTGTTTAAGTACTCTAAGTGCTTCAGGTTCTTCGTCAGCAAAAAATATATACTTAAACTATTTATAATTCTTTAAAATAAACACTTTAAATAAAAATATATAGAAGAGATTTGGTCAAGTGAACGTCTAAAAGAAAAATAAAAGAAAACATAATAAAGAAAATAATATTACTGGTAGAAAATAGACCATTGAAAAATGGTCAATCGTCAGTTTTTGGCTATTTTGATATGACTAATTTTTGGAGTATTTATTGACTGTAGAATGGTCACAAAATGGTCAATCTATTATAAGTATATATATATACATATAATATATTATATAGATATATGGAGGGCTCAGTGCCAAAGGGAGCCAAGTTCATTTTAAAAAACGGTTTTTTTTTTAATGAAGAAATCCCTATATTTTTGAAATTTTAATTACAAAAACTTAGTTATTCTTGGATTCTGCAATATCTAAACACTATTTACGTAAATAAGTATATATGATCTTTC